>JAJJWW010009609.1:0-228386 GCA_023531295.1 Papaver armeniacum | reverse complement strand
TTATGAATAAATTTTGGCTACCTGCGTGTTTGGAAAAAGTAACCAAACTAAGTGTTTGGTTAATTGTTCTTCACATTTTGTAACCGAACTACGTGTTCGGTTAACTGTTCTTCACATTTTGTAACAGAACTACCTGAACCTAGCCAAAATCTACTTTAAAAATTTACATTTTTATGAATATTTGGACCAATTCAACCAATATTATCTAAGTATGAAGCATACCTGGGTACCCAAATACTCTTCCTCCGGTTGTGGTTGGTAAAATCTATCATTTTCATATTGAGATTGAGTTTGTGGAAGAATACATTCACCATCTAAGAAATAACTCATATCTAGATCATTGTGAAGATTAACAAATACTCTAGGAGAGGATGGAGATGAAGAATCAGATGAGCTATCATCACCTAAATCATCACTTGAATACTCAAGCTTAGTGAATTGGAAAAAAAAAATTATTTTCCATGTCTTTCTTCTTCATCTTCTCTAACTTTGCACTCTCAATAATTCTACTTCTTTCTAAAAAAAACCTAGCATTTTTAGGGGCCACTCAAAACGATTTAGGGGCCAACAATAAAACAAAAAAGGTCACCCAAATGTAAATTGTAGCCAACCCTTATCTCGCGTAATTCGTAATGGCAAAATTGCCCTTACATAATCGGGAGATAATATATGATTAGTTACCTCCGAATACATTCGGACGATAAAATATAACCCAAACGTCTGACTGTAGTCGTTGCAGTATTAGAATGATTTATGTTTTATTTGTTTCATTTCTGAAAAATGGAGATTTTTCTGGTTTTGAACTTGAAATAATCGAAAGACACTTCATAAACCTAAACCTCTGAATGTGTGTTGGCTAACCTTTTATAATGGCCCTTGGAACCACCTAGATCCATTGCATGGTTGGTTTTGAACTTGTCTTATTCGGAGGATAAGTCATTTGCATAAACCTCCGAATATACGATGGCCCAAAAATCAGAATTTGGGAAAAACGAAGATTTTTCTGGTTTTGAACTTGCAATAATCGGAAGACACTTCATAAACCTAAACCTCCAAATGTGTGTTGGCTAACCTTCTAAAACGGCCCTTGGAACCGCCTAGAGCCATGGCATGGTTGGTTTTGAACTTGTCTTATTCGGAGGATAAGTCATTTGCATAAACCTCCGAATATACGATGGCCCAAAAATCAGAATTTTGGAAAAACGAAGATTTTTCTGGTTTTGAACTTGCAATAATCGGAAGACACTTCATAAACCTAAACCTCCGAATGTGTGTTGGCTAACCTTCTATAATGGCCCTTGTAACCACCTAGAGCCATGGCATGGTTGGTTTTGAATTTTTCTTATTCGGAGGATAAGTCATTTGCATAAACCTCCAAATATACGATGGCCCAAAAATCAGAATTTGGGAAAAACGAAGATTTTTCTGGTTTTGAACTTGCAATAATCGGAAGATACTTCATAAACCTAAACCTCCGAATGTGTGTTGGCTAACCTTCTATAATGTCCCTTGGAACCACCTAGAGCCATGGCATGGTTGGTTTTGAACTTGTTTTATTCGGAGGATATGTCATTTGAATAAACTCCCGAATATACGATGGCCAGAAAATCAGAATTTTGGAAAAACAGAAATTTTTCAAATTTTGTACTTGTAATAATCGGAAGTAATATAATTTACATAAACTCCCGAATGTATGTTGCTTAACCTTCTAAAATGGCCCTTGGAACCACCTAGAGCCATGGCATGGTAGGTTCTGCCACAGTAATATTCAGAAGATATGTCATTTGAATAAACTCTCGAATATACGATGGCCCAAAAATTAGAATTTTGGAAAAACCAAAAATTTTCAAATTTTGAACTTGTAATAATCGGAGGTAAATTTAGTTAACCAAATCTCTGATTATTGAGTGGCTCAACAATCCAAACCTGCCAAAATCCTTAGGTTTTGGCATTTTGGAACGACCATAATCCTTGGTATTTCCGATTACTGTGTCTCTACATCCATATATTCGGAAGTCAAAATATTCTTTAAGCTACCGATTATATCCATTTTGTTCACCGGAAGATATGACTACAAATATTTGGAAGTTAACCTATAATTCTATCTCCCGAATACTGTCGATGTTCTTGAGAAATGAAGAAACGACTACATTTGGGAGTTTAAAATCATGAATATCTCCCGAATCTGGGAAAAAACAGAAAAACCCTAGGAAAAAAAATGAAACAAAATTCATTCAAATACTGCACGCACTACATTCGGGCGCATGCTTCTTATTTTGTCTACCGAATGCATTCGGAGGATAAAAATAATATATTATCTCCCGATTATATAAGGGCAATTTTGCCATTAAGAAATATGCGAGATAAGGGGTAACTCACTTTAGGTTTGGGTCACCCTATTTTGTTTTATTGTTGGCCCCTAAATCCTTTTGAATGGCCCTAAAAACGCTAGGTAAAAAAACTCATCTTTTAATTCAATCTCACTAATTATCTTTAACTTAATCATTACACAAAATTAATTAGAGGATAATTTTGGTATTAATATAAATATTTAGATAAGGGGTGACCTAGATTTACTTCTAATGTCTTGCCCCAAAAAAAAAAAAAAAAAAAAAAAACAATCGTCCCAAAAAAAAATAAATGGTGCCCGGAAAAATCGTTTTTCAAAAATCCCCGATCAAAGCTTGTTGAAGGAAGAAAAGAAAAACTCGTCTCCATTTTCCTCCTCTGAGTTCGTCATCTTCATTTCCCCCCTATGAGATCTAGGTCTCTCGATCTCACTTTCTCCTTCTTTCTAAATCATTTAGGGTTTCATATTACAAGTTTCAGATTAAAATTGGTTTGGTTTGAAATCTCACTGTTTGGTTTTTTATTTTAGGGTTTGAAAACTGGATTACAATTTCAAATCTGAATTTCATTTTTGGGTTTGGATTCAGGTAAATCAAATTTCAGTTCCGTTTTAATTTTCTCGTTACAGCTTATTTACATTGATTTTATTTTCGCGATTTTGTTAAAAATGTTTTACTAACCCATTTCTTTTACGGAACATGTTTGGTTTGATTTACTTCTTCAATCAAACCTGTGTCAGTTTCTATACAATATTATTACATAAATTAGGGCACATGCATGCTAATAATTCATTTTAATCAAACCTGTGAAGCTGTGTTAGTTCAATCAAACCTGTGTTACTCGGTTGAATGGTTTTGATTAGTTCATATTGTTTGGGTTTGCAACTAGCAATTCATTTTAATCCTACTGAGATGATCATTAAAAGACCTCATGCTTATGTTAAGCCCTCTGGTTTGGCGTCTACTGTTAAACTCTTAGATTTACCCTAGTGCTACTCTTTGTGATGTAATTGAAGAACTTGGTGGGTTATTGCTCTTGATCCACCGTTGTTTACTCGCCAACAACCTGCAAGTCAAAACTCTTAACCCAATTGAAAATCATGGTAACAATACCGGGAGTATGAGGATTTAATTGAATTCGGGTAAACCTGCAATTCCACCTAGGGGGCTTATGATTAATTTATTTAGAAGGTCAAGTTGCGAAATATATGTGGAGGGTGGTTCTCAAAGCTCATATGTATATAAAGATATTACGTGTTTAATACTGAAAATCAATGCTTATTTAGTTTGGGTTTCTTTCTGTTGCACTCCTTCTTGTCTCAGGATGTAGAGATTTCTTAGTCAGAGGCCTTAAGCCATATGATGGTCCTGTTGTAAATTATACAGGAGGCAGAGGAAACGATAGAAGACCCTCCAAACCTTCAGATGAGGTATTTTTTTTTCACTTAACCGAGTCGGCACCCCATTCAATTTAATCCATTTGTAACTTTGCTCTCTTGTGATATTCTTTTCTGCAGATGCTCTAGCTTGGCATCTATTCCAGGCTTAACGAAATTTTTGATAAACCTAGTGCTGTTGAGGAGGCTCTGATTAGCCAGTCTGGACTGGATTTCTTTGTAAGTGTCCTTGCTCTCGCGCTGAAATTTTTATGCTCCAACAACTCTCTACTCTAAACTACCGCCATCTCTTTACGAAATTCCCTGTAAATTCACCTACACTCCGAAATTTTTAACTTCAGTCAGTCAGTCCCGTGCTGTTAAGTTTGTTTCCTTTTATTTCCTACCAAACTCTTACACTCTGTTTATGTAACATTCCCTCCCTCCCTTTCAACAACTAGTACAAATAAATACACAACAAGAGAGAAAACAAACCCAAAATCACAAAATTAACCCGTTCTTGATGATGGAATTCAAGAATCGCGCCGATCCAAATGACATAGTTCTCACTGGTGGTGCAAGCCCTGCATTTAATACACGATGTAACCTCTCCTAAATGTATTTACAAAGTTGGAGTAACAGAAAATCTTATATTTGTTTCCTGGTTTGCAGCTCAGGTTCATATGATGATGCAAATATTGATCAGCTCGGAGAAAGATGGTGTTCTTTCCCCCATTCTTCAGTACCCTTTGTACTCTGCCTCAATTGCGCTGCATGGTTGTTCTCTTGTATTTTTCTACACGCACATAATAGAGTAATTTTCTTTAAGAGTTAGGAAGTGTTAACACAGTAGTCTGAGTCTGAGAGTCGAAACGTGTTTTAATTTGAAAACATTATGTCATATTGTCTACTTATAGTTAAAATAGAATTTCTACGCCACCTCTTTCCTCTCCCTACTCTCCATCTCCTATCCCTATTCTCCATCTCGCTGTTTCAATTTACCCGATATCTTAATAACTTTTTTTTTGGTTCCAGAGATTAATAGTGATCTTTATCCCACTGAACCTGAGATTAACTGTTTTGTTTGCAAATACTATGACCGTAAATACTATGGTAACGGTAATATATAATTCTTATGATGATCAGGTAATTTTTGAAGATGCAGATGAATATTCAGTACATGTCATCATCAAGCTTTGGTACGAGGCTCCCTGGAGCCTGGCAAAATGCTCGTCAAGATATGTAAGTTTTCAAGCATTTCTTTGGTCGTTCATCATCACCATTCTCTGCTTCTTGTTTTCATGTAATCATTCATTAGGATTATCATTGTTTCGTTTTTAGGAAAGAATACTTGAATCACCTCCTCCGTGGATACCCCAATTCTACAATAGATGATTTCAATGATACGCTAATGTCGATAGCTGGATCAATAGTAATAACCCTTTTTGTTTCTTTCAGTAAGTTAAAGTTCTTGTAATCAAAGTTTTACTGAAATATCACTGATTTGTGATGAATTAGTACGAGTACATGGACCCAAATACTTTGTTAAACCGCGTAATGTGGATCAATGATGGTAATTCTCTACCGCCACCAACACATGGAATGCATGCTGACAATTATGATTCTGCTAATAATGGTTTCAGGGATAAGTTTTCGCTGTTACCCCAACCTATGGTTCAATTTATCTTGTTCACTCATTCGCTGAGCCCTGATTACAGACTGGTTAAAACGCGGTATATATACCAGGATTGATAAAATATGTGTTATACCCAGCCTGTGAAAGTGACATGGTTAACCTAACAGTGCCTGAGGTTGAACACATAGGGCCTGCTAATCTGCTACTACCCAGTGATCCTAAATCACTTTCTTTCATTTGCTGAGCCTTGTTTTAACAGACTGGGTCAAATTGAATTCAAATAACAGGGTCGCTATTCAAGTATGACAAGCTTTTTGGAAATTGTTTGCGTTTATATCTCATTGAGGTAATTTGATTTTGCAGATTATGCACTAAGAGAAGAAGAACTGAATGAACAATTCTTTAAGGCGCTTTCTCATGTCCAAGAAATTCATGCTAACTGCAAGATACTACTGCGGACACATCACCAGGTGTGCTCTTTGTCTCTCTATCTCTCTCTCACACACACACACACATAGAGACAGACACACACACACGTGGCAAATCTATACTTCTTAACTTGGAAAACTTATAACGAAGCACCAATATTTTAGTCAATCGTAAGTGTATTACTCTGTTTTTTAAATTGATCACGGTTTAATGCCGGATATATTTTTGGCATATATGGCTCCTTCACCAGATGAGGTGTTCATGTAACTTCTTTTTATTTACATATCACTTCTTGAACACTCTGTAGACTCGAAATCTTTTTCCTATTCTTTTGCATAGAAATAACTTCTTTTATAACTTCTTTTTCCTACTCTGTAGACTCGCAATCTTTTTCCTATATTATAAACTCATTTGGCACTTATTTGGTTGAACCATACTGATATATGAAGATTTTGGTATTACAAATATATGAATAGAATGGGGTCACGTCTTGTATTAAGCCACAACAAGTTACATATATCATCCATGGGGTTGAAAATTTCAACTACGAGTGATATCAAGATTCATTCAAAAAGTAGATTATGCAGGTAAAAACTTCGTCCATGGAAATGTTTTGCTTAGTAATTCATTTTTAACCACTTTATTGCTGTTCAAACAGAGTGAAATATAGACGGTGATTATCGGTGGCACAAATATGAGCAAAAAGTGCTAAAGGAAACCCGAATCCCAGGTACATTATAAGTCATTTCTTTTGAATTTGTTTCTCATGCCCCAGAGCTTGTTTCTTTTGGAGCTCAAATGTGTATATACAATGCGTGGAAAGCCCGTTTTGGTTTTTGTTGTGATATCGGTAAGCGGCTTCTCGTGAGCTCTCCAAGTTCAATTACTGTGAAATTGGTGTTCTGAGTTATCCCCTTTAAGAAGTGACATTTAAAACACAATGTTAACAGGTTATTGGTGGAACTGTTCACATTTAAAACCGATGCGTGTTAGTTAAGGTCACTCATATTGGATCAGAGACTTTATTGTCCCAGATAGTTCAACTAGTGGGAGATCAAAATCCAGGGTCTTTGTTCCTGTGGTGAGTTTAGTTAATTTCTGTTGTCGGCCTTTCACAGCTATTTTATAATTTTTTAATTTAATTTCTCTTTGTATGAGACTTTTTATCGTAAATGACTGAAAAAAGAATTGTGAACAACTTGATTTCATGAATGAGAAATCTATTTTGGGGTAAAATGATGTGTGAATGAATGTAAACCGGGTAAAGGGAAAGGTACCCTGTAAGTAAACTATAAAAGTGAATAATCAATTTTTCAAAATTTAGCAACGATATATTTCGTTGCTATTTAGTTATATGCGACTCTTGAAAAATACATCTGGGACGGTCAAAAACAGCGCTGAATTGGGGCCCCGAAAACTAATTAGGGGCCTCACACTAGAAGACAAAAAAGGTCACCCTAACCTAATTTCAACACCCCTTATCCAATATTTTAGGTAATGGCTAATCTTATCTACCTTTATTTAATTAATGATAATTTTTACTTTATTAGTGTTAATCTCACTTAATTTGATTTTAACTTTTTTTTTTCTTTCAAATTTCTAGTTTGCAATTTTTTTTTATTTTTTTTTCTGACACTTGCATGAAAAGTCGTTAGGTAGTGAAGTTTTTCAATAACGACTCTTAACTGTCGTTAAAGTTTCAAAAACGATTTAAAGAGCCTGTGTTTAAAAGTTGTTTCTTGACGACTCTAAACGTATCGTTAATGCTTATAAAAGAGTCGTTAACTTCTTTAATGTATTTCCTAATTAATAACTCTTAGAAGAAGATAACGACTCTTTTATAAACATTAACGACAGTTTAGAGTCGTCAAGAAATAATTTTTAAACACTACCGACTCTTGGGGTCGTTTTAGAAACTTTAACGACTGTTAAGAGTCGTTATTGAAAAACTTCACTACCTAACGACTTTTCATGCAAGTCTCAGAAAAAAAAAATTGGAAAAAAAAAAGTTAAAATCAAATTAAGTGAGATTAATAAAATTTTGGGTTTAAAAATGAAAATGAGTTGGGGTTTAGAGTTAAGGGTTAATAGAATTTTGAGTTTTAGGTTTAGTGAAGGGTAAAACAGTATTTCACTATATTTTGGGGTGGAAATAGATGTTTTGGGGTGGGAATAAAATGGCTCAGGCCCCTAATTATTTTCTAGGGCCCCCAATTAAGCCCGGGTTAAAAAACCGTCCCTGCATCCCCACAGCCGTCCCAAAAAGTATTAGTACGGTTTTACAAATCCGTCCCTAGAGCCCCAAGCCGTCCCCAGAAATATTAGTACGGTGGATCTAGGGTCGCTAACTAAACCGTC
Source organism: Papaver armeniacum (assembly GCA_023531295.1). Lineage (NCBI taxonomy): Eukaryota > Viridiplantae > Streptophyta > Magnoliopsida > Ranunculales > Papaveraceae > Papaver > Papaver armeniacum. The sequence continues at coordinate 220,239 of JAJJWW010009609.1, read as the reverse complement.
CCACTATCCCTTTTGTTTTGTAGTGCCTCCTGTAGAAAAGAATGGAAGACAAAAAAACAAAATTGGCTTGTTTATCCTCGCGTTTTTAGGGTCCACTCAAAAGGAATTAGCGGCCAACAATAAAACAAAATAGGGTCACTCAAACGTAAATTGAAGCCAGCCCTTATCTCGCGTAAATCGTAATGGAAAAACTGCCCTTACATATTCGGTAGATATTATTAGATTTTTATCCTCCGAATGCATTCGGTAGATAAAATAAAACATTTTCTTCCGATTGTAGTCGGGGTAGTATTTGGATGAAATTTGTTTCATTGTTTTCATTTGTTGTCATTTTTGAGTTATAGAGAAGAAGAAGAAGGAAAAAAGGGAAAAACTATATTTTTTTAATAATCAACAAAAATGGATGGATACGAAGAAGAAGCTGAGAATCATCGTGAAGAACATAATGTTGAAGGTTCGTGACCGTTTAGAGAAGACGATTTGGGGTATATGTTGATTGATCCAAACTTTTGTGGAGAGGATACCCTAGACGACGCTTTCATGGAAGAAAACGGCGAATCACCCGAGATAGAAACTAATGATGCATCAAACATACATGTATTGTGTTAAGAAACTCAAATACCCACTTTGAATGTGTTTGTATGCGTTTGTAAACAAGAAAACCCGATTAATGCAAGCATTGAATGCCATGAACAACCCAGAATCGGTAGATAATGTATCTACATATCTACCGAATATAACATACTGAGTACCAAATATATACATTCGGTTGATATATAGAGTGTATTTTCTACCGAATGGCCCCAAAATATGCGAAAACCCCCGAATTGATTTCCCAAAATATCTACATTCGGTAGTTTTTTAGAGTATATTTCTACCGAATGGCCCCAAAATAAATTTTTCGCAAACTTGTAAAAATTGTAATTCTTCTTTGAAAAAATATCTACATTCGGCAGTTATGTAGAGTACATTGTCTACCGAATGTTCCCAAAATAAAATTTTCGCAAACTTGTAAAAAATTTTGTTCTTTGAAAAACGGAGGCATATTAATTACTTTAGCTTCCGATTTTTGTATTCGCGAGATACCATATTTATATCTTCCGATTATGTTTTTTTTTTTACTCAGAAGACTGTATAACTATTTCTATTGAATTCGTTAGTTTAGGGCACACAGTATTCTACCGATTATTGGACAACCGGTTGGAAAACTTACTGAATGTCTTCTGATTATTATACTAAAACATGTTGCTTCATTTTGCAGGCCGTTGTAGCGGTTGTTGATGATTTCTATTTGAGTCCCGATACTTCCCTACGCTATGCAAATGATTTGGTTTGTTCATTACTATTATTTATTTATTTATTCAAATATGTATGTTAAATGCTTATACGTATGATATTTGTTTTGTTATATGCGCGTGTAGTCATTTGGAAGTAAGGAGGAGGCAAAGGAATGGCTTATGAACAAGGCAAAAGATAACATGTGCGTTGTAGTTCAAAACAATCATGTGGGTGACACTCGGTTTGAAATGATTTGTGAGCGAGGTGGGGATCGAAAGAGTCATGCGGGAAAGAATAGTAAGTACGTAAGGAAGACGCAGAGGAAATACCGAAGCTATTCAAAGAAAATAGGATGCCCGTTTAAGATTGTCTTCTATAAGCCCGAAGGTAAGGAAGGTAAAGAGTGGAAAATGTTTAAAGTTGATAATGCTTGTCACAACCACGATGATCCAGATACTCTAATTGGACATGTAATGGTTTCCAACCTAAAACCAAAAGAAATGGAGACGGTGAAGTCTATGCGGATCCAAAAAGCGAGTGCAATCTTAAGTAAAATAAAGGCGGATGACCCCGAAAACTTGTATTCTTTTTCTACAATTAAGGCGTCCCTAGATACGATCAAAAGGACGAGATGGGATGGTAGATCGGTCATGCAACAATCGGAGTGGTTAGCGGAGTTACACGACTACACGTTGAGAATGGAAGAAAAGGATGGTAAAGTGGTTCGTATTTTCTTGGCACATCCCGAAATGATCCAATTGGCTCAATGCTTTCATCAAATTTTGTTGATAGATGCCACTTACAAGACAAACAAATATAACATGTCGTTGTTGAACATTGTTTGCCACACTTCGGACAAAAACACGTTTATGATTGCATGGGGTTTAATGGATCATGAGAACAACGTGAGTTTCATTTGGATGTTGGAGACGTTGAGGTCCATTTATAACGGTGATAATTTTCCAAGGGTTATTGTAACGGATAACGATCAAGCTTTAATGCATGCAATAGCGGTAGTGTTTCCGGAAGCCCGAAACTTGCAATGTACGTGGCACATTCAATGCAACCTCAAATCCAATTGCCATCATCATTTCCAAGCTAAAAAACCAAGGAAGGGTACCAAGAGGTCAAAGGAAGAGGATGCGCGCATTAGTAAATTAACCGTTAAAGAACGAGAGGAAGAGAATAGGTTATTTGATGAAAAATGGAAGGAGGATGGAATGATTTGGAATATGTTCATGAAAGCATGGGACAAGATCGTTTGGTCGATGACCGAGGAAATTTACGAATCTAACTTGAAAAAAATTGAGGATGAATATGGCACGAACTACCCAAAACCCGTTGAGTATTGTAAAACACAATGGTTACTGCTTAAGGAGATATTTGTGTTTGCATGGACATATGAATATCGTAACTTCAAGAACGAGGCGACAAGCATTGCGGAGGGGTCTCATGGCCGATTAAAGAAAATACTACTTGGTAGTCAAAATGGAGTTGTGTCGATCCAAGAAGCAATCCATGAATACACCAGTCGTGATCTCGTAAAGATTAGGAAATGTATGCAATTTAGTGTACACCAATTCCCAATGGAACATGATAAGGAAAAATTACTTCTAAGGGGCATTGTTCATAAAGTTTCAAGATGGGCAATAAATCACATGATGAAACAACTGAAGCTTTATTTACGATGACGAGAATACGGTTTGTGTTTGCAAGGATATGATAGGTATTGGACTCCCGTGTCGTCATAAGATGGGTAGGTATGTTGAAGTGATTGACATCAATGATATTCATCCATTTTGGAAGCAATTAAATTTCACTCCAAGCACCCCGGTAGTTGATGGTCCGTCTTTCCTTGAGTCGGAATTGTGTGCACGAATAGCCGAGCGTTATGCTACATCAAATGGCACCAAAAAGCAAATATTGATGCACAATTTGGAGGAAGCTCTTTACCCTTGTTTACGGGAGGTTGATGAACCTATTAAGAAAAAGGGGGCCGGTAGGCCCAACACCGAAGTGTTGAGGACCATCCAAAGAAAAGAGTTGAAGGAGTATTTGTCTAATAAAAGAATATTATCTAGGCACGAGCGTTCGGAAGCCGAATTTCAAGATGAGCCGGAACCTAAGAAAAGAGGTCGTCCAAGAAAGGATCAAAGTGGACCAACCGCACGAAAAGTCAAACCAAAGGTCTCTACAGATCCTTCTCAAGCAAGTCAATCCGAGGTGGTGGAAGAAGTTGTGTTAGTGGAGACCCAAGCTAGCTCTATTGTTGTTGATCAAATGAGCGACTCGCAACAAACACAACCAACGGAAATGATGATTATAAAAGAGAAGTATGGTACTCTTCGTTGTCCTAGGGATTTTCATGGAAGACCAACACAATCATCGTATACGATTATAGAAGAGTATATGAAACAACTCCCTCCAATCATTTTTTCATTTGTTTTGTCCACCGACGAGGTTGATGGGGATGGCAATTGTGGGTTTCACGTCGCTACGGAAAAAATTGGTCACTTTGACGAGTCGCTCAACGAAGATGTCACCCAATGGCAATATTTAAGAACTAAGATGGCGGTACAACTAATAAAGGACAAGGATTTATATATGGGGATGATGAAGCAAGGAGATAGACACGACAAAGAACTAGAGTTCAAAGACTTAGTTGCGCGTGTAAAATGCCGAAAGGGATTGAAGACCATCGGATCCAAGTATTGGATGACAATGCCTAAATGTGGATATCTCTTAGCGGACGTTTTGAATTGCGTGGTACATTTCTTTGTTCCTACTAAGTATGGACATTCTTTTACGTTTACACCTACAAGGACGGTTTGCGATGAATCGGTTAAAGATAGAATAATTGTTATGGCATTTGTGAATGAGATGCATTTTATCGGTTTAAGAGTAAAGAGAGATTGCCCATTACCTCCGTTGGGTGGTTGGACGGATTAATTCCCAACGAATCATTGTAAGGATTGGTTGAAACAATATGAGACCAACATGTTGGATTGGGATCGCGTCATGAATGACAACTTTTCGGAAGGTATACTCGAATTGGTTTCCCCGGATGATGAAGATGAATGATCGTTACTTTTGAAAGATGTAATTTGAACCGGCTTTTTTGTACACGTTTTTTTTGAAAAATCTTGTGAAGATATATGATATAATCGGTGGATAATGTTATAGTTTGTCTTCCGAATATAGTAATCGGTGGTCTTGTTATAGTGTTTTCTTCCGACTTTTATAATCGGTGGATAATGTTATAGTGTTGTCTTCCGAAATTTAATAATCGGTAGTAATGTTGTAGTGTTGTGTTCCGAATATAATGTTATTTTGAACTCAGAACCTGAAGAAATTGGAACACTCCCATAATCGGTAATTTAAATAATAGACTAACTTCCGATTATCACCTTACTATATTGAGATCAAACTTTGAAAAAATTCTCAGAATCGGTACATTACATAACATACTAAATTCCGATTATAGCAAATATCAGACAGTAATTTAAGGAATTGTTCACAGAATAGATAATATCAGCAAGAACTTCCGAATGTGTCCAACTTGTGCCAAAGTTTATCTTTGTGGCCGCGGCCTTCAAGAATTCATAGCTTCATCATACATGAATTCTTCTCCTTGTTCCTCTAAGTAGTGTCTTTTTGCGAGTGCCTCCTACATAAACCAACAAATACAAAAGAATGCTAAGTTCGTATAGTTTAGTAATAAGATATAGCCAAACGGTGTTTTGTAAAAGAATTATGCAAATACTTAAAAATTGTTGGATCGACAAGCTTAAGTGGCTAGTGTTAAAAATCCTCTTTTGTATCGAGATGTAATCATTTACCCCTTTTTGGATAAGCCAGAAACGATCATGAACTTGTTGGAGGGATCTTTGCTTTGGATTTCCATATTCTCGCACAAATTGGCTATACACTCTCCCCTAAAAGATTTCCTGTGTTAACCTTCCGGCAATGACATCTTCACGCTTTGTTTCTTGGTACCATGTTTTGACAATGGCGAAATCTTCAGCTGAGTCAAAAGTTGCCATGATTGTAATATGAGATATAGAATGAACTATAAATAGTAGACGATTGAAGATTTTCTTGTAACGCTCACAAGACTAGATGTGTGTAGTTTGGTGAAACAATGAGAATAGGTTAACCTCCTTATATAGATGAGAGTCCCAACAACTCTTTTTTTTAAAAATTTTGAAAATTTGGCCGTTAAGGTCATGTGTAACACGAGTGTACGGATACGTCGTACACTGTGTAAACAATAATGAACCACAATCGGGAGATCGTGTTATACTTTTGACTGCCGAATATGGTAATCAGAATACTGGTGTTTTTTATTAATTTCCGAATATATGCTTTTTGTACTCAGAGACTTTAGTTTTCTTCAACTACAATATTCGGTAGACAAGTTTATTTACTTTCTACAGATTGAGTTTGTATTTCGATGCACGACTATTTTTTTTAAAAAAATATATATCCGTTGGAGTATAATCGGTTGATTAATTAACATATTAAGTACCGAATTTAACCAAACTGTGATACGATTTTGAAAATGTTGACATATTCGGTAGATTACATAGCAGAGTTACGCCCGATTGTTGTTAAAATTTTGAAAATCTTAATGTAATATAACGATTATACTTCGACAATTCTATTACAATGACTTGTGATTAGCGTTGTGGACGTCTTGGACGAGCTCTAAACGGATTAAATCTGTCCATCGCCTTAAGGATTCTGAAATGAGCTTCGTAACGGAAGTTTGATCTTTTCCATTTCCGCCATTCCCCGAGAGATCGTTCTATAACCTCATTATTGGTTTCACCCCTCAATCGATATTGATTCACAAGATATGTTAAATGGACAAATTCTTCGACGTGTCTGTTTATTGAACCAACTCGGCAAAAAAGATTAGCGGAGTGACGGTTATTTGGGTTACCGGTGTCGGCGCAGAAATTTTCATAAATTTTCTCCAAATAACTCATACTCATTATGCCTCCTTGCCTACGTTCTTCTCCTCGTCTCGGATATAATTGAACATAGCGCCTACATAAAGATAAATCTTCTTCTTTTCGTGAACTCCGTAGGATTAATAAATGGTTGTGCCATTATGTTGAAGATGAGGTTCTTTAATGTTGGTCTCGGATAGAAATGTATTGTCGCATATATGGGAAGAGGATACCCTCCTTATACAGAATATAGTTCTAACGGCTCTTTTTTTCGAAAATATGGCCGTTTAGGCGAGGTGTAACACGAGTGTACACAGCATGTGACTCATCAACCCATTAGATTTTTCATTCGAAAGTCTAGTGTAATCGTTATCCGCCGATTACAGAAATCGGAAGACAACCAAGTCTATGAAACCTCCGAATATGGAGTAACCAAAAATTCCAAACCTGCCATAATGCCGAGGTTTTGGCATTTTGGCACGACCACCAGCATTGGAATTTTGAAATGGTTAACTACTATATTCGGTAATCATTCTAATTTTTTGTCTTCCGAATATATAGTGGCCCAAAATTGAAAACCTTGAAAATCTTCCAATTTGGAACTTGTAATATTCGGAAGACAACCAAGTCTATCAAACCTCCGAATATGGAGTGGCCAAAAATTCTAAACCTGCCATAATGCTGAGGTTTTGGCATTTTGACACGACCACCAGCATTGGAAGTTTGAAATGGTTAACTATTATATTCGGTAATCATTTTATTTTTTGTCTTTCGAATATATAGTGGCCCAAAATTCAGAATTTTGAAAACCTTGAAAATCTTCCAATTTGGAACTTGTAATATTCGGAAGACAACCAAGTCTATCAAACCTCCGAATATGGAGTGGCCAAAAATTCCAAACCTACCATAATACTGAGGTTTTGGCATTTTGGCATGACCACCAGCATTGGAATTTTGAAATGGTTAACTACTATATTCGGTAATCATTCTAATTTTTTGTCTTCCGAATATATAGTGGCCCAAAATTCAGAATTCTGAAAAACTTGAAAATCTTCAAATTGGGAACTTGTAATATTCGGAAGACAACCAAGTCTCCCAAACCTCCGAATATGGAGTGGCCAAAAAATCCAACACTGCCATAATGATGAGGTTTTGGCATTTTGGCACGACCACCAACATTGGAATTTTGAAATGGTTAACTACTATATTCGGTAATCATTCTAATTTTTTGTCTTCCGAATATATAGTGTCCCAAAATTCAGAATTCTGAAAAACTTGAAAATCTTCAAATTGGGAACTTGTAATATTCAGAAGACAACCAAGTCTCCCAAACCTCCGAATATGGAGTGGCAAAAAAATCCAACACTGCCATAATGTTATATTTGAGCAACTTGCAAATGAGTGTTAGATTCGTACACCATTCATACTCCGTGAAACTAACGGTTCACAAACCATAACGTGATTTAAGAACTTAAAATCCGATCCAAACCTTAAAAACTACATAATCCAACACAAACTATAAATGCTATGAAACGACATAATCCAACACAACACAATTCATTGTCATTTATCTAGACTTCTTGACTTTACGACCGTGACTACCTCCAAGTCCTGCACGACCACGAGTTAAAGCACCTTCATTTGGATCACCTTCATTTGGAGCACCTTCATTTGGAGAACCTTCATTTGGAGCACCTTCAACGCTCGATGAAGCTCGACTTCTTTTACCCGTCTTTGATACCGCCTTCTTGGGCGGATTCTTCTGCCTTTTTTCTCCCCAAACTGAACTGCATAATCTTCATTATCCATATTATCCACTAGATCTCTAACCTCTTTTATCTTCTCAACCGGCACGGGATCTCCGCTCCTCATGCATGCAGTTAACATTTTGGAAACACACTTGAACCCTATTCACCTGTTTTTATACATAATGACATAACATCAAACGGGTATTACCTAAGATTTATAGCCATGATATAAAATAAAATTTTTTTTAAGAATACGCACCAGTCTATCATAACCAAAGGATACAATTATAACTGGACCCCTCCGAAGTAGTCTTTGATGATACAATTATAACTGGACCCCTCCGAAGTAGTCTTTGATTTAACTTCACGGATAACCAAAGGATGGGATATGTTCCTATACCAACACATATTGCCTGGAGAATTTTCATTACCTCGGGTGACAGGTCTACCAGTGTTGATAATGAACTCACTCCTCTTATCCCAGTTATCAGGAATAGTAGGTGGCCCTGAGTGAACTATCGTGAGATTGTCACCACTAAAAGAGCATAACTGCAACTCCAATTTGAAATAATCACCAAAGGAATCCATTGGTTGATGTTGTATATACCCGTGTTGTCGCATTACCCTAGAGGGGTTGTACATCACATATCATGTGGGGTGCCACAACAGTCCAAAATAAAGGGACAAGTCCGACCGAACTCTTATATGCCCACTAGCTCGATCTTCCTTGTATGGATCAAAGCATACGTCCGAGGCATTCATTTGGTCCAAAATCTCCCTCATACGAACCAACTGCTGCTCTTTTGACCTAGAACGGTTGTCTTCGAAGATATATTTTGTTCCTCTAGGATTACCTTTGCGCCACTCCGGGTTCTCTCCGGCCAAGTTCAGGATGGGGAAGTGGTCCTAGATCCATGCCTATATAGATAAGAAAACAAGTATTAGGAAATGGTTTCTTTTGTATTATAACCAGCTTATTTTCACATTAAAAAATCAACCACAACTTCCATTTTCACATTAAATAAATCAACCACAACTTCCATAATGTTTCCTAACGACATAGAATAAGAATTTTCCACTACCTTATTACCACACTGACCACCTGCACTTCCACCACCACTGCCTCATCATCATCGTCACCAGCTTCCATGGACCACCACCCGCAAATACCACCTGACTGATATGATTATTAACGAATTTATTATTTATTTAATAAAAGTATCTATTAAGATAATCATAAAACATTTAAAACATTAACAAAAAATTTAATAATGAAACTATATTTATTTAATAATGAATATTTAATGTTGCGAATGTTAAAGTGGGATATTTTCTTTTCCCTAGGTTAGAACTTAGGGTTTTCATTCAAAAATATAGGTTGGAGCCCATCTTGTTGCAAGGCTCCCATTCAATTTTTTGTAATATGTTCTACTCTCCATCGTACTCTTTCCACTAAAGGAAAATCTGTTTAAAAATTATAAGACATTTATAATGAAAAATTAATAAAATATTAAGTGAAAGTTAATTTATAAAGATGATTATAAGATATTTATGATGTAAAAAGATATTTATAATGTAAGATTAATGAAAGTTTATTTATGAAGATAATCATAAGATATTTATAATATAGGATTAATAAAATATTTCTTCCTAAACAAATCTTGGCCACTCTTTATCTTTCCATAATGGCAAGGGTGTTATATAAATTACGTATAATCAAGTTAGATTATTTATTGAAAATAACTTTTAGTCAAATTATTCAGTACTTTGAAACAGAAGCCCGGAGAACAGAGGCTTTTGTATACATATAAGATTATTTTGTAAATACCAATCTATTTTCAAATTATAATGTGTAATTTGAATAACCTTATAAGTTTCTCTCTAAGTTTATCTATCAAGATGAAATCAAAATTTCTATTTCCTCTAATGTCTAAACCTAGACAAAAAAAGTTGTGAATAAATGAAACCCCGACGACATGTGATAGCCAAATTTTCATAACCTGACTAATCACAAAATACAGGCACCCGTAAATTTCAACCATGAGGTTATTGTAATCAATAAGATTATCTTTGAAAATGTATGCTTCAGCTAAATATACAATACTCCCTCTGTCCGTTTTTATCTGTCCTAATTTCTACTTTGGTCTGTCCTTTTTTATCTGTCCGCTCTGTTTATAGACATACTTTTCCCTTAAACTATCAAATATACGCTTTATTATTAATAATCATAAAATCATTTTTAATATCAAAATCTTAAATAATATCACCATATATAAGGAAAAAAAACTTACTCAATATCTTTGTATTAATTATGATTCCTTTTTTAAATAAAAACATTTATGGATAGTTATAAAATTCCTAATAAAACTTCTACTTATTATTACTTAGCCTTTTCATCTGTATTAATATTTTATCTCTTTTTTTGAAACACCATGGAAGAACATAAGCTAGACTATCTAGTTTCTCTAAAGAGTAAATAGTCTACAATTTCAATTTTCAATTTTTTCCGCTCTCAAATAAAAATCCCAAAGACTCCAAAGTTTTAGTGCGGGAAACCAAAATCAAATGGAGGAAAAAATATTTCTTAAATTGTGGATTCCATAATAAAAGCAATATAAATTTGCTTTTATTTTCTTAAAATATTTCCTAAAATAATAATACTATCAAATTTAAGCTAATAATTTAGTTTTGGTAATAATATAACATTACACAGGCTAGTCAAGGGCTAGTCATGATATTTTATAGGATTTCCTTAATATCTTGACAAAGTCAAAACTGACTCTTAATTTAGGACGGAGGGAGTACAAAAAATGATATTCAAGAAAATGATAGAAATTCCAAAAAATCATACACGAAACAATATATATATATATATAAGGATTTTCTCAAATGTTGTTAGCTCGGAGTAGTTTAAGGTCACAGATGGACGTTTTTGTGGACGAAGATTGAGAGAAAATTGAAACAATATTGAGCGGAATTGTACTCTTAGATTTGAGTTTTTTCCTCTCCGCAATCTATATCTCCCTTCCCAACTTTATTTCTGATTTTCGTTTGCTCCAAAGTAAGGAATTAGAGTTTTCAAACCCATTCATCCTACCGAATGTGAGCGACAAATCAACTGGTCAATTTTATGGGAAGGCAGGTTTGTTATTTTCAGTTGATTAGATTTTTCCATTTTGATTTTGAATTTTGAGTTGCACTAGTGGAAAATAGAAATAATAAGTCTGTCAGAAACAGACTGATAATCGCTAAAAAAGACTGTTTCTAGGGGCCCTAAATCTGTAGTCTTAATTCTCGAAAAGACTGCTTCTGGGAGCACTTGAATCTATTCAAAAACGTCTACTTTGGACAGTCTATTTATAGGGCTGGCCGAAGCAGACTTTTATATTGAACATATTTTATAAAAACAAAATGAATGTGATTCAGCTGAATCCAAATTAAGCTGATTCAACTGCATCACAGTTTTATTAATCAAAAAATTAATTTATTCAAAATCTAGTTAAGTTTCATTGATAAAAAAAACTAATTAAATTTATAGTAACATAAAACTGAATTCTTATTAAAAAGTGCCAACAGTTTACAACTTTAATCATCTAAAATACTTTTCCCAAATCTCAAAACTTCATTTACTTAACTTAATATTCCTGTTACAAGCTAACAAACCAGATAATCTACACTAACTTGCAGGCGAGACTTCACCATTTATGCCTTCATTTATTAACAAATTACCTCTAATCAGGTCCATTAAGCACCCATCAAGCTCATCTTTTGTATTTATAAGAAATATGCAACATTCAAGTTGTCGTCCCACTCGGGTTTCTTAGCATGTAATCCATGATTACATGTACATCTCACATGAGAGACAACATAAACCAATCAATTTCACCATTTACATAAATCCTACAAGTCTAAAACAAGAACTTATTCAATTGATTGACAACACACAAATAACAAATCTAAATTAAACTAAAAAATGTTCAAGTGAACAAAGCCGAGGATAGATACCTTGCGAACAGAAACTAAACTAATCAAACCAAGAAAACTGAAAACAAACATCAAAATCACCAATGGAAATTTCATAACCTAGACATGATTATGATAAACTTAAATGGTATATACAGTTATTAATGTTGCACTTACAATATTATACATCCAAGGTAAGAAAACAACAGGAATTAATATAACTAAAATGACAACAAAACACAATAGGAAGGAACTATGGCTCCTGATGGAGCAGAAAACAGATCATTGCACAAGAAACACAGATTAGCTGACAAACTGCACTTGAGACAGAAATACTACCCTTTCTTATGCTTGGTTATATAGAACACTTAATCCTCTAATGGTACAAAAATCTCTAACATCCGACCTCCTATGTAAGTAAAGCTACTCTTTCTTATGCTAGAATTGGATGCATAAATTAGGCTACAATTATGATTATACTACAAGCATATGCAGTGTGAATGTCAACTAAACAATGGGACTTTATTTTATATTGTTTGAAGATCACTAGTCCAGAAAGGCCTATTAATCACGCTTTTAAATGACACATTAATTCCGTGATTAGGATTTTACAAATAAATTCCGTCATATTACATGAAAAAAATGGGGCACATCATATAACACAAAAATACTGTCATTCTTGAGCGTGATAATTTATTAGGTGTGTGACTTATTGATAAACCACTAAATAACGGAATATATCCGTCAAATAAATTAAGTTTATATACTCCCACCATCAATCTACTATTGTGTACCCGAAAGCGGCTCCACATTTTCCTATAAGTTTGTAAATGGTTAGCCACCGGCGTAGTTGCCATGGGTCTTTCATTTTTGGGTCGGCTGGGTTTGCCATAATCCAAGTCTTTCACACCCTACTTTATCTCAGCCTCAGACTCAAACTTTACCCCTCGCTCTTCTTCATTTTCTCTAACCTAACTGCGGCTGCGCCTCTCTTTTCTTCTTCCTCTTCTTCTCTTCTCCTCTATTATGAGCGAAGATTTTGGAAGATTTCTCTTTTTATTTCGTTGATTTGTTTTTCAATCGTATTATCAAGTCGTATAAAAATTGAAGAGAGATGTGTTGATTTTTCTCTCTTCAGAGGTTACAGGAAGAATAATACCAAACCCTAACCATGAATCACTCAAAATACACGCACAATTTTACCTATTTCATTACATTCTAAACCCATAGTTGTTCATACTTAGCCGAATCACGAACCTAATTTTCGTTTTACCTTCTCAAACCCTACTTTAGTTTATTTGATCTCTATAGAAGTAGAAGGTAATGATCTTCAAACCTTCAATTTTTCATTTATTATTTATTATCAAGTTATCCCCTAAACAGTTTAGCCCTAGATGTTGTTTAAATCTCACTGATACTTGAAAGGGTTTTGATGGTTGCAGATGTTTACTAGTAATTGATGGTTTCCTGACTCTTACGAGGTAAAACCCTCTCTTTTTTCATTCAATAACTCATATAAGACCGGATCTGCAATTAGCTTCTTGCTTAGGTTTCAATTTTTTATTTTTTTTCATTCATTCACTGACAATTGTGGTTCTAATTATGTGCTTATTTGAATTCTTCTGGTAACAAGGGATTAGGACACGAGTGGTAGTTTTATTCACTTCTGGTAATTAAAGTGTAAATTTTAACTTGGGTTTCGGGTTCTTCAAAATTCTGATTGAATATAATCTTTTCACTGATCTCAATCCAACAATATAAGTTTTTATTTGCAAGATTTAGTAATTTCTATCTACTGTTCACTTTTGTTTTGTATTAGGACATTGTTGAGGATTTGGTATTGGTGTGTAGGTGTTGACGGAGGACCATCATGTTGTAAGAGTGTTTTTTGGTGTCTATGGAAGATTAGGAGGTGTTGGTGTTGCAGGCGGTGGTGGACTAGCTGAGATTGCTGGTGGAGGTAGACGCATAGGTGGCTGAAGTGATGGTGGAGGGCATGAAAAAACATTGTAGATGCTTGTCCACCAAATCCTATTTTAAGAGAGGATATGTTGAAGGTATATTAATTCTGTGTTCAACATTGCAAAGTTCTAACGTCACTGATATGTATGGTATATGCTGATTATAGATTTTTTAATGGTTTGATTTTTCTGCAGCTTTAGTTGGCTTCTGCTGATATGATCGTGATCCTTCCTTCAGCACAGAAGTGTTTGGGCACGGACGCTGTTACCATGGTAAGTGGTGATTTTGTTACATGAATCTTTTTACTTCTTCTTGAATTTTTATATTGGATGGTGTAGTATTATGTTGTTTTCTTATGCTAATGCTTACTTATTTGGTTTCACTTGCACAAAGAGTGAGATTTCTGAATACTCCATTGCTCTGAACACTATCAGATGAAGCAAGATTTGGGGGCTTCTGCATTATATGGAGTCATCGTTAAGAAAACCGACTCATTACCGTGTCTGTCAAGTTGTCAGTTACAGTTCATTCAGTCTTACTGTGGTATTGGTCCCTTAGCTCATTCTTTATTTTTTGCATCACACACTGGACAAGTTTCAGAAGTATAGGAGTCAAGGAATTTGTACCTGTGTTGATGATATCCTCATCACAAATGTCATAGGTAATAAAACTCAGTTATGCCTTTAAGATTTGGGGGGGATTCTGCATTATATGCACTCACTGTTAAGAAACCTCACTGTATGTAAGTTGTCAGTTACAGTTCATTGAGCCTTTAAACTTATGACATTCAAGTTCGACTCAAGTTATGAATCTTAAATTAAATTGGTTTCTTGTTATACAGGATATATAGGAGCTCCAGCAACATCTTTGACGTTTGGTCTCTGCTTTTGGAGGAACTTTATGAAAAGATCGGTAGCATCTTCATATGTTGAAAGTGCAAAGCTGTTGATTGATGACAATTATGCCTACATGATTTATGAAATCATTGATCCAAGGGCGGCGTTATGTGATAGAGATGATGCAACACTTGGGGATGTGTCAAGAGGTGACACGATTAAGTTGCCACAAGCTTATGTAATTCCTGTAGGAGAGCGACCAAATTAGAATGACAAGGAGAAAGTAGAATTCGATGTTCAACATGTAGCTTTTATTGTTCTGTATTTGAAGATTTTATTTTCTTGACTGTTATTTTGGATAATTAATCAATAAAAGTTTCTTTCAGATACAACTGAAATTTTATTTTCATTATGCCAAAATCAATTTCAGATACTTCAAATCTGAAATCTGAATGAATTTGAATATCAAATATATCAATATCAAAAGTCTGAATCAGCCAGCAAATGATGGAACAATAACGATGGTACTTGATACTTACATTATGGCAGACATCAACCATTATTTTATTTTACAAATAATAAACGTGATACTTAATAACATAGTTTATATGTGATTTTAAATCACAAATTTTATGCGTCATATTCAATAACGTTCTCTGTTTGTTATTTATAAAAAGTCACACCAAATAAATAATGGTTCTAATAACAGATAAAAACCGTGATAAACCATGTTTTATAACAGACTTCATTCGTCATTTATAGCCCCTTCTGGACTAGAGTATTCTCACATCGGAAGCATTTACAGAAGAGTACAAGGGTCCTTGTTCTAATTATAATTACACTTTACATCCAATGGTTTATGTTGGCATTTTGTGACAGACAGAAAAATAAGAAAAAATGATGGTTCAATAATTACCTCAAGACTTGCTCTGTGGTGAATCTCCCAGCATTAACTGTATTTTTCCTTGGTAACCACTTCAATTCACTATTAGGATCTGCACGGATTAAAGAATGAAAGTAGAAAAGCTGCAGATAAAAATAAAAATAGTTTAGATCATATCTAAAACTAAAAACAAAAACAACAAGCGGAAGAAATTTATTCATGTAAAAGTAAAATAGGTATAAGCACAGTAGAAAAACAATCTGTATAGATGTTCATGTAATAATACCTGCTTATGTTGTTTATTCAATAAGCTCATAAATAACAGAAGCAAGAAAGTCTGCAAATGGAGTAGGCACAAGCTGCACGACAGACCCACTAGCAGAGAGTGGCTCAAACTCCAGCCATGTATGAATAACCCAAGTCTTGCATCACAAACCCACCGTCGTTCGGACACAATGTAAAGCATTACAAATTTAACTTAAAGCTCATACAAAAGAATTCTCAAATGCATCACTGATAGTTAAACATAGAGGGCGATGTACTTCTCAAACAGAAGTGGATACAAACACCCGACTTCCACACCCAAGTTAACATTTCGATAGTTATCATAAAAAAATTCTGCCATAAGCGAAGAAACACAACTTAAAGAGTTACATGAACATCAACCAAACTTAAGTATTGAGTTACAAATACAAAACCATTACAATGATAGTACTTTCTAACCTAAAATTGAACTTAAAAGTATAGCAAGAAGAAACAATGGTTGTACCTTCTACATGGTTGATTGTTGTATATTAGCTATTTTAGCTCAGGGTTCTTCCAGATTTTGTACGCTGGCATTTAAAAGCAGCTCCTGGACCTGAATAGGAGGAAATTAAACTAGTGAGTAGAAAAGCATAATATAAACTAGCTAGAAATTTAAAGTTTTGAATTCTTGTTAGGCCTCTCATTCTCATGAAAATAGAGTATGATTGGTTCTATATATATTTCTTGAGAACAACTATACATTTTTTCGGCTAATCATTATTACAAATATTACAAGGAAAAGACTAAGATCCTTTTCAACTTTACTCATTCTGGCTTCACGAATTGTAGGTGCATAAACGAAGTCCAGGTAGCAGACTAGAACTGCTGGCGAAGCAGAGATTTAAAAGGAAAGAACAAGACAGTTCGAAACATCTCGTGAAACACAGGCCAACTCGTGATATCCAGACACTTCGTCACCAACCTATCAAGGAACAAAAGGCATTTAACATTATCAAATCAGAGTAAAGACCAAGCCAACCATTTCGTTCCAGAAATATAAAGTAATTCATCCCCGAATCCAGCGAAGACAACAACTTTAACTCGCAATAATGGAAACGAAAACCACTTGATACAAAGCCAAGTCACAGCAATGGACCATCAGTAGTTGAGTGCATAAATTTGCAACAACAATTAGAAGACATAATTATGACCAGAATACGAAGATGCAGAGAACGAGCAGAGAAAACAGCGAAGAACCACTTCGTGAAGTAAAGCAGCGAGAGAGTATGATCAAGAAGACAAAAGTAATAAATTTTCTAGCAACATCAAAGGAGTATGAAAACCACGTCAAGTACAAGCCACAGGCTCTTAACAACAACCACATGGTACCACAATAACAAATTGATGAAAGCCAGAAGAAGAACTTCTAATTGCAGAATCACATGAAAACGAATGACGATAAAGCTTATCAAACAAAAAGGATCGAACCACCAACAGGAGGTAACGAGTCTAATCAGAATACAAATAACGGATTCAAGTCAAGCCAGAAGTTTCAAAAAAATACAAACGACAACACAATACCCTCTCACAGTAGAGCTACCAGTTGATATTCATTAATCATTACAATTGATGGAGACTACTTCGTCATCAACGGCGGTAAAACTGTGACGAGAATAAAGGAGTTACAAGCGAAGAAAATGATGCAACACTCAAATTTACTTCGTCATGGGTGGGTTACGAGCAACATGATCTATAAGGGTGCATGAGCTTATTCTGGAATCATAGCTGGTGAGCGGATGATGTTGGAGCAAAATTTGAACTGTCAGTGACGAAATGAATCCAAGGAAAAATGGTTAAAGCAACAAAGGATGGAATGAGTTAACGAGGATAGAAGGAAGGAAAGTTAAAAGCAATGAAAACTGCCCAATTTCAGCGTGAAGCTAATTTATGGACTAATGAATTCAGCTACAACAATAATCGGAGAAGTAATTGGTAAACAAAGCATTGCCAGCTGCGAAGTAGGATGAATAGTTTTGTACTCATCGTATGAACTTTAAGGGCGAGGTAAATACTTCGTCTACAATCATTCCAACAAAAGATAAAACCAATTCATATCCAGCTAGTTCTAAAGCACATGAAGAATATCTCGCCAACAACATACTACAACAAACAGGAAGCAAAACTAATAAGCTACATAACCAAATTAAAACAACAAGTTAAGCTCAGTGGAACCAGTGACAAAAGATCGGAACCAATGATGATACGATGTGCAGCAACGATGAACATGAGGACCAAGTACTTCATTGCAACAACTCAACAACAGCGGTTTCACCTCGCAGGTACCAACAACAATCCAACTAGACCATCCACTTCCATAACCAGCCATTCTAGCAAAATCAAGCTACCAATACTGTTAATACAAAATGAAACCTAGGCACCAGAAAAAAAGAAGAAGATAAAAGCAAGTGCTATTGTAACATAGCTGTTACCTTAAACATAAATCATGATCAACATGAAAAGATCTTCAAATCTACACCTCAAATAAAAAATAAAAAATCAGTGAAAGAAGGAAAACAGAGTAGAAGATTGAAACCTAAACAAGACAAGTTAACCAATTACAGATCTGATACTTTTAATTATAGGAGTTATTGAATTAAAAGAGGGGTTTTTACCTTTGAAGCTTGAGGACACCATCAATTACTAATAAACATCTGCAGACATAAAAACCCTTTTAAATATCGGTGATTTAGAGAACATCTATGATTAAAATGTTGGAGAAAAATTAAAGAAATAACTTCATAATAATAAATGGATAAGTAAATGTTTGAAGATAATTACCTTATGCTTCTACAGAGAAAAATCAAATTAAAATTAGGTTTCAAAATATCGCAACATCAATATCCAGAACTAATAATGTTTTGTGTTGTAAATATACAGAACTAATAATGTTCACGACTATTCGCCAACATCACCAATGTAGGATCAAAATATCGCAACATCAATATCCTTGCGAAATCCTTGAACAACACACTGCGAAGATATCGCAGATTGGTAATAAAAATGACGCAACGAATGACGACAGCCTGAACACGAGAAAGATGTGAAGACCTTGCGAGATTTAGAAGTCTTGCGAGATTTAACATTTGAATACTTGCGATAATGTCGCAAGCCAGATCCGAAAATAAAGGACAGCTTAGCTGTCATCCACTATGTAATGTCCTATATAAAGGGCCGAGTAGGCCTAAGAGAGGGAGAGATTTTTTTAGAGTGGAGAGAAAGTTTTGAGGAGAGAGAAAGTCTAGAGTAGCAATTATATTCTTGATTTCATTTCCTTCTTGTAAAATTTCTAACTCAATTAATAAAAAGGTTGATTATTGATCTTAAAGATGTGTTGAATATTATGAATTATTATGAGGGATGTATTGTAGGAATTCCTGTAACTACAACCACCATAAAACCACCCTTCGACATTATATTTTCCACCACCACTGATATTATCGCCTCCACCACCACCGCTTCTACCAGCCACTATTTCTTCCACTACTAACCACTAATTTCTATTGATATAATTTTTATTAAAATTATTTATTAATGTAAATACATATTTATTAGATTAATTAAGAGGACATTAAATAATGAAAAGTGAATAAATTATTCATTATGAGAGATTAATGAGACACTAATTAATAAAACACTCATAATGATTAATTTTAATAAAAGCAAACCACAACCATGGATTTAGCTTTCCCAAAAATGAATCTAGACCACTCTTTAACTTACCTAAGTTGTCGAAACTATGCTTTATAAGGGAGACTCTAAATGTCTTTGTATTTCTAGAGCTAGTTGACTATGTGTTTGCTATATTATTTTTTCATTAAATTATGTAAAAAGTTCTTTTTCAATGTGTTGAATTTCATGTCCCATATTCATATCTCTAGCATTAAACACGAATTAACGCCTTTATTTTTGTCGAATCGCATATAGTTGGCTGCATAGTTGGACGAATTTTAATTTCACCTCGCCAATTAATGCGTACACTTTTGCTGCTCCGAATTTTCATCGCTCGCCGAATCTTTTTTTTTTTTTTTTTTTTGATGGGAAAAAGAATTATATTAACTAGCAAATATAGTACTGTTTGAGGGTGAAAATGGTTTCTGCCGATTTTGGTAATTTCAGGTGTGTGGGTGAGAAACGAATTTAGACCCTAAAAAATGTACTGCACGGGAGTACTTTAGATTCGAGAGATCAATCTGTACAAATGCGGCCTAAACCAAGAAATGGTCGTTCCAGACTTGCTTCGGTCATAAAGAGGAGGAGAATGGGTTGGTTTTGGGGAGGGAAGCGAAGAAAGTGTTGAGACCAGGTTGATTCTGGAAGAGTAGTGGTTTCACGACTTGTATCCGAAAATGGGAAGCTAACAGATTGGAGAGCTTAGCCAAACGTTTTTCTGAGTGTTGTCTGATCCTTGACCGAACATGTCCTTCTTTGTGGAAATAGGTAAGACCTATTTATACAAGTCGGAGTGAAACATACTCTGGTCTTATTAAGGAATGGAAGGAGGTGGTAACCGTTAACACATGGAATTGATGTTCCATAAAAGAAAAGCGTTTCACCATTACTTCCCTATTTACTTAACCGCTTCATCCTTATTACACTTTCTTATTACGGGCGTAGTGTAAGCCGCAAGTCAGAAACCGCCAAACCAAAACCCAAAGAAGATCCCCGGTTGTGGTTTGATGTCTCGAACATTTTCGTGAAAACATGTAACATGGTTGTTGCCTGGCAAGTCGAGCTTGGGAAACTTGCTAGCTTGGCGACCTTTGACGGTCGAGATTTTGTATCTTAAGCGGAAAGGTAGTCGTTGATCGTTGCACGCTTCCGTTTTTTATAGTTGTGTAGGGAAGGCCAGCATGATGGCACGGCAAAATTGGCACCCAATTGGCATGGCATGCCTTGGCGTGTTTTGGCGTGGCCAAACTAGACTTTGGGTCAAAGGTTACCATGCGTTGTCTGGTAACCTTGGACGGCCAGGATTTTCTCCTGAAATTGAAGGGAGACCGTTGATTATCACACGCCTTCGTTTTAGTAGCCGCATAGGGAAGGCTAGCATGGTGGCGCGGCTAGGTTGGCATGCCATTGGCATGGCATGTCTTGGTGCGGTTTGGCGTGGCCAAACTAGGGCTTTGGGTCAAAGGTTACCATGCGTTTTCTAGTAACCTTGGACAGCTAGGATTTCCTCCTGAGATTGAAGGGAGACCGTGGATGGCCGCACGCCTTCGTTTTAGAAACCCTAATTAGCGCCATTTACTAGAATCACTGTAGAATTCCCGTACGGACTCGGATTTTGACAGTCCGCCCCTCAAATCGACCGGAAAAGAATTTCCTATCTCCTTTGGCGAGGCTATTTAGGTTTTGAACCCGTTTGGGAGGTGAAAACAGCCCGACATTAAAACTCAAGAAGAATTCAGGAGGGATGTTGCGGGCCCGAGGAGGCATAGTTTAGGCGCGCCCAAAATTAGGGTTTTGGCATTGGGCCAAACGTTACCATGCGTTGGCTGGCGACCTTGAACGGCTAAGATTTACATCTAAGGTGGAAGGGTGGTCGTTGATTGTTGCACACCTTCGTTTTAGTGGCCGCATAGGGAAGGCCATCGTGGTGGCGTAGCAAGGTTGGCATGGCATGCCTTGGCGCGGTTTGGCGTGGCCAAACTAGGGTTTCGGCCCAAAGGTTACCATGCGTTGTCTGGTAACCTTGGATGACTAGGATTTGATCCTGGGATTGAAGGGGGGCCGTTTCACGCCTTCGTTTTAGTGGCCGCATAGGGAAGGCCAGCATGGTGGCGCGGCTAGGTTAGCATGCCGTGGGCATGGCATGCCTTGGCGCGGTGTGGGCGTGGACAAACTTAGGATTTGGGGCCAAAGATTTCCATGCGTTGTCTAGTAACCTTGGATGGCTAGGATTTGATCCTGGGATTGAAGGGGAACCGATTGATTGTCGCACACCTTCGTTTTAGTAGCCGCATAGGGAAGGCCAGCATGGTGGCGCGGCTAGGTTGGCATGCCGTGGGCATGTCATGCCTTGGCGCGATTTGGGCGTGGCCAAACTTAGGATTTCGGGCCAGAGGTTACCATGCGTTGTCTGGTAACCTTGGATGGCTAGGATTTGATCCTGGGATTGAAGGGGGACCGTTGATTGTCGCACACCTTCGTTTTAGTAGCCGCATAGGGAAGGCCAACATGGTGGCGCGGCTAGGTTGGCATGTCGTGGGCATGGCATGCCTTGGCGCGGTTTGGGCGTGGACAAACTTAGGATTTCGGGCCAGAGGTTACCATGCTTTTTCTGGTAACCTTGGATAGATAGGATTTGATCTTGGGATTGAAGGGGGACCGTTGATTGTCGCACGCCTTCGTTTTAGTAGCACATAAGGAAGGCCAGCATGGTGGCGCGGCTAGGTTGGCATGCCGTGGGCATGGCATTCCTTGGCGCGGTTTGGGCGTGGCCAAACTTAGGATTTTCGGCCAAAGGTTACCATGCGTTGTCTGGTAACCTTGGATGGCTAGGATTTGATCCTGGGATTGAAGGGGTACCGTTGATTGTCGCACGCCTTCGTTTTAGTAGTCACATAGGGAAGGCCAGTAAGGTGGCGCGGCTAGGTTGGCATGCCATGGGCATGGCATGCCTTGGCGTGGCGTGGTGGTGCTGCTGGTCACGGAGGTGCGGCTGGCATGCCTTGGCGCGGTGCTGCTGCTGGGCATGGAGGTGCGGCTGGCATGCCTTGGCGCAGTGGTGTTGCTAGGCACGGAGGTGCGGCTGGCATGGCTGGCATGCCTTGGCGCGGTGGTGCTGCTGGGCACGGAGGTGCGGCTGGCATGGCTGGCATGCCTTGGCGCGGTGGTGCTGCTGAGCACGGAGGTGCGGCTGGCATGGTTGGCATGCCTTGGCGCGATAGCATGAGAATTTTAGGGTTTTGTACAATTGATGTCAATCAATGTTAGGGGTTCTGCCGTGGAACATGATACATAGAAAGAAAAAGGTACCCTGGTAATTCTTACGTAAGCATGCTGGTTGATTCGATAAATGTGTTAATGGTCAATAAATGCGCTAGAGGTCATGGTGACGTCATGTCAGGTGCATAGTTTTACGATTTTAACCCTAAGCTAAAAACCACCATCAAGTACATAAGATTTACAATTTCGTTTCTATCAAATACATTAGAGATAATGCTAGATTGCTTAATTTTTTGTTGTAATTTCGTAGACATATGTTGAAGGCTCTTTATTCTTGCTTCCTTGGCAATTCGATCCGCTGCTGAATTGTATTTTCTATTTGTAAGCTTTACCTGAGCTTGAGAAAGATCTTTTAAAATCGATCACCGAATCACTAACCAGGTTTGAAACCCAAACTGACTAATATTTTTATATCCAACAAATTTTGTCCACAAAAAGTCCCACCAAACTTAAATTCAAATTCTTAAAAACAGGAAGAAAAAAAATACAATAAACAAACAAACCTAACAACAAGTACAAAAATAAGGACACTTTATTATAACTAATGAGTGGAAGAAAATATTAAAGAAAGCACTAAGAAAACCTACTTGTTCGGTTGGTGTTAGTGATTGTGGTCAATGTTGTTTGCGAATTGTCCGAGAGATTATATATCGAGCAGCCATTAAATGCTGAGATGATGATTTTTTGATGATTTTCTGATTTCCAGGGTTTAAACAGAAGTAATCTAGAAAAGAGGCTTACTTTGGGGCATTTAATTCATATAAGTGGATATCGCATTAATAAAGAGAAGATGGTTTGGATCAGTGGTGAAAATGAGAAGGAGTTAGTACAACACAAACTTTTTCGTTCGAGAACCTATATGAAAATTCTTGTACAATCTGTATGTTCGGTTACAAAACTGTATTTAAAATTATTTTAACAAGGTAAACCTAATATATAACAAAACTGTACATGAAACGAATTCCAACAAGAATTAGGGGTGTTCATGGTTGGTTTCAGCTCGGTTTTCGGCCAAACCAAAACTAAAACTATTATTGTCGCTTTCTAAAAATATCACCATCACCGAGCCGTTATCCATCGGCTCAGTTTCTTGTTGGTCGTATCCGGTTTCGGTATATTCCATCGGATTTTGGTTAACTGATTGGTTTGTGGGTCACAATATTCCAACATCAATCTAGAATCAAACATACAACGAAATCATAAAATTTGATCTAAAAACTAATTCCATGACCTTTATTTCTTCCTCCTCCACACATATAAAAGAAAAGAAAAAAAATTCCCAAAAGTATCACATTTCCTCTTCAGCTCTTCTGATTTCCACTATAAGTCCAAGCTTTGATTTTGTGAGAGCCACCTCCCTGCAAACATTATCACAAAAAAATAAGAAACGTTTATGAACATGATTATATATACAGATCCGTACCATAAAGAAATCAAAATTATTAAATCCTAGTGACATTCAAAATCATATCAGACTTACCTTGACATTATGAAATTCTCCCCAAATCGACATGTCAAATATATGAAGGATGCAATTAACTTTCTTCCTTCAATTTCTACCTCACATCTATAGCAAGCCAGACTAACCCTATGTCAACTGATAGGTTTTTGTTTCCAAGCTAGACTAACCAAGCCATGGGTAGAAGCATGTGGTTTGATCTTTTGAAGGCAAATTAAAAAAAAAAATATTATTCGATTTCTATACAGGTTAAGAGTGGCACATCGATACGCTTCTGGCATGATTTGTGGATTGATAAGAAAGTACTCAAAGACAAGTATCCGAGAATTTATAAGATCAACAGGCAAAAGAATGCATGAAGCTTACCACTTGGAATTTCTTGTTCTCTAGGGTTTTAAATCCAGCAGAATGAAAATATCTTTTAGAGATTAAGTACAACCTCAGGAATGTGACTCTTATATCAGATGAAGAAGATGGGTATGAGGGTATTAGAGTATGTGTGTGTGACAGGAGTATGTGTGTCTGTGTGAAGAAAGTGTGTCACAAGTCAGCTTTAGTCAATTGACCTGACCTCTGTCTATTATTGTTTTCTGTGTTTATTAAAAGACTTGTCTGAATCTCTTCTAAGGTTAACGTTCTAATAATAAAACATTACAGTTTTCTCATGGTATCAATCGGACGATCCTGAGCCAAATTTTTCCTGCAAAAATCTTTTCAATACATCTTTGAAGCAGCAACAAAACGAATCAAACAACCTTTTCTAATATCCTTTCACGATTCAATAGTTTTTCAATCAATACCTAATTTTCAAATATCTCTTCTAGTTATTATCAAGATCCAAATCTTGATTTCTTATCTTTTACAGATACAACAATTGTTTATCAACGAAGAAGAAATACTAATTCCGCTGCTGAAATGGGAGATTCTCTTGATTTTACTTTTCCCTTTACAAATATATCGAATTTTGTTTCTGCTAAATTGGATCTTAACAATTTCTTGCTATGGAAAGATCGGATGGAAATTATCTTTATATCCACTGATTTGTATAGCTATGTTAGTGGAAAGGTGCAAGAACCAGTAAAGCAAGTTGAAGTTAATGGTGTTTTGCAGTTAAATCCACAATGGGTGCGTTGCAGAAAGATAAATTGTTTTGTTGCGAGTTGTATGAAAGCAACATTTACAGATTCTGTTTCTGGTGATGTCTTGGGTCTTTCTACTGCAAGGGAGATATGGGAATTTCTTGAAGTTAATTTTCGGAGTCATTTTATGGCAAGTAAAAGCATGCTTAGAAATCAGCTACACAATGTCAAGAAAGGTAATTTGACTATTCAAGTTTATCTTCAAACTATTAAAACTATAGTTGATTCTTTGGCTACAATAGGAGAAAGAGTTACTCCTTCTGATTCGGTAATGTATGTGTTGAATGGGCTTGGAAGAGATTTTGATAGCTTTGTGATTGCTGCACAAAATAGAGAAACTCCATTCACTTTTGCTGAACCAAAACATAGGCTGCTAAATCACGAGCAATGGTTTCATGATCAACATCAAGATTCTAGTAGTGTATTTGATGATTAGAATCCATATGCTTTTTACTCTAGAGTTGTTGGTTCTGGTAATGGAAGAGGCAAGTTCAAGGGTAATTCTAAGAATGGTCAACAAAGTAATTTTGGGAACAAAAATGCACGGGGGTTGAATTCTGGTCAGGGTGCAAATAATTCTATTCAATAACATAGCTTTTCAATTGGTTCTTTCACTCAAGATAACACTGGTAGAAGAGATTTTTCACAAATATATTGTCAGATTTGCAGAAAGAAAGGACATTATGCTAGCAGATGTCACTTCAGATATTACCCACCTACCTTTGCTTCTCCTCAAACAGCAATACTGGAAATATAAATCAACAACATGCTTTTAGTACAATGACTGAAGATCATGTTTTTGGTAATTCATCTACTTTTGAGTCTCAACAATGGTTAGCTGATTCAGGTGCAACAGCTCATATGACTGGAGATGCATATCATTTACAAAATAATTCTAGTTTCAGAGGCAAGGACAAGGTGCAAGTTGGCAATGGTAAGTCTTTGAACATTACCTCTACTGGTACTACACTTATAAAGACACCTAATACTAATTTTAGGCTGGACACATTTCTTCTAGTACCAGTTATGAAGCATAATCTAGTCTCAGTAGCTAAGTTTACAAAGGAAAATTCTTGTTATTTTAAACTTCATCCATGTGGCTATGAGATTAGAGACTTACATTCAGATGCTTTACTTGCTCATGGAACAATGGTTAATAACTTATATCCCACTCAGTATAACCCTTCTCATACAAATACTCCATGTGCTTTATCTTCTACTCTAAGTGCATCTTCTAAAGTCTGGCATGATAGGTTAGGTCATCCATCTAGTGTGATTATTCAAAAATTACATTCTTCAAAGCAGATTTCTTTGCTTTCACCAAAAAGGTCTTGCTTGTGCCATCCTTGTCAACTTGCTAAAAGCAAGAAATTGCCTTTTCAACTTTTATCTACTCATGCTGATAAAACTCTTTTATTGATTCATTGTGATGTCTTGGGACCAACAGTTCCATCTTTGCATGGTTATAAGTATTATATTGTTTTTGTACATGATTTTAGTAGATTTCATTGGATTTATCCAATGGAATTGAAGTCAGATGCAACTAAATGTTTTCAGCATTTTAAAACTTCTACTGAACTTCAACTTTCATCAAAAATTTTAGCTTTTCAAGTTAATGGTGCAGCTGAACTTGTTAAAGGTCCTTTTAAAAATTTGTTAGAATCAAGTTGTATCCATATAAGAATTTCTTGTCCAATAACTCTAGAACAAAATGTCCTTGCTGAAAGAAAGCATAGGCACATTACTGAAATGGGGAATTCCTTGTTGTGCACACTGTCCAAAAGAGATGTGGTATGATGTTTATCTTACTGCCACATATTTGATTAATAGAACTCCATCAAAAAAATTTAATTTTAAGTCTCCTTTTAAAGTTCTATTTGGTATTATTCCTGATTATTCTTTTTTGAGAATTTTTGGCACTATCTGCTATCCTCATCTTGCTCATTCAAGAGCAGATAAACTTTCTCCAAAATCAGTTAAATGTGTTTTTCTAGGGTATAGCCTTTTACATAAAGGATACAAATGTTATAATCCAGTTTCAAAGAAGTCTTATGTGTCAAGACATGTTATTTTTGATGAAACTCAGTTTTATTTTCAGTCATCTATGTCTGACTCATCTGTTTTATCTGATTCATCTTCTGAATCTGTTTTGACTATTGTCATTCCTTCTTCTTCACCTATTGTTTCTTATAGTACAATTGTCACAATGTCTCACAAAAGAGTTTCAAAACCAAAATAATTTCCTGATTTTGTTTCTCATTTATCTGTTAAACATCCAATTTCTACTTAAGTCTCTATTAACCACTATTGTTGAGCCAAAGACTTTTAAGACAGCAGTTAAGGATCCTCAATGGCAAGTATCCATGAAAAAAGAGTATAATGCTTTGAGGGACAATGATACATGGGAATATGTGTCACCTGAACCACATATGAATATTTTAGGACGCAAATGGGTGTATAAAGTTAAACAGAAGGCATATGGTACTATAGATAGACTTAAGTCAAGATTAGTTGCAAAAGGCTATGATCAACAGGATGATGTAGATTTTTTAGAAACTTTTAGTCATGTGGTTAAATGTACTACTGTAAGAGTTGTTCTTTGCATGGCCATTACATATAATTGGGAAATTAGGCAGATGGATGCTAGCAATGCCTTTTTGCATGAAGATGTTTATATGCAACAACCTCCAGGCTTTATAAATCCTGATTATCCATCAAATTATGTCTTCAAACTTACAAGGAGTCTATATAGATTGAAACATGCTCCTAGAGCCTGGTTTCACAGATTTAGTTTTTTTTTATTGCTTATGGGTTCAAAAAGTCGGTTTTAGATAATTCTATGTTCATTTATACTTTTAAGGGTGCTATGATGGTATTCCTTCTATATGTGGATGATATATTGTTAACAGGAAGTACATCTGTGTCACTTAATGATTTGGTGGTGTGCTTGAAAAAGGAATTTGCTATGAAAGAATTAGGAAAATTGGGTTATTTTTCTTGGTTTATAAGCAGTTAGAACATCTCAATCTATTACTTTAAATCAGAAGAAGTATACATTGGAATTATTAGAAAATGCAAACATGTTGGATTCCAAACCATGTGACACTCCAGTAGTAAAGGGTAATAGATTGTCCATTAATGATGGTGTGAAGCTTGATAATCCCATTAATTACAGGGCCATAGTAGGATCTTTACATTACTTAACAGTCACTAGGCCAGATATATGCTTTGGGGTCAATTATGTCTCTCAATTCATGCATTCTCCAACTGATATGCATCTTCAACTTGTGAAGAGGATTTTAAGATATTTAAAAGGGACACTGGATATTGGTATCACAATGCAAGCAGGTAGTTTAAATACATTAAGGGATTTTACAGATTCTGACTGGGCTGGTTGTCCAGATACTAGGAGATCTACTTCTGGTTTTGCTATTTTTCTTGGAAACAGTCTTATTTCTTGGTCTTCAAAGAAGCAGCCCACAGTGTCAAAGTCTTCTGCAGAAGCTGAATACAAGTGTTTATCTGTTGTTTCTGCTGAGATGAAATGACTTTCTTATATTTTAACAGATTTACATATTCCTCTTACTGAACTAGCTTTGCTTTTATGTGACAATACAAGTTCTCTAGCATTGGAAACTAACCCTATTTTTCATGCTAGGACCAAGCATATAGAGATTCAATACCATACTGTCAGGGAGTTGGTGGATGAAGGTTTCTTACAGCTCCAACATATTGAATCTGAACAACAACTTGCTGATTTGTTTACAAAAGGATTGTGCTTTCCAACCTTTTCAAGATTACTACATCAATTACTTAATATTTCTTCTGCAACTACAATTTCTTCATCTGTTTAGCTGGCACCAATTGAAGACTAGTGTTTTTTTTTCTTTCTGTTTTTCTCAATCTGATACTAGTTTTAAGTATCATATTGCAGGGGGTGTATTAGAGTATGTATGTGTGACGGGAGTGTGTGTGTCTTTGTGAAGAAAGTGTGTCACAAGTCAGCTTTAGTCAATTGACTTGACCTCTGTCTATTATAGTTTTTTGTGTCTATTAAAAGACTTGTCTGAATCTCTTGCAAGGTTAATGTTCTGATAATAAAACATTACAGTTTTCTCAGAGGGTGAGTGAACAAAAAAATCTTTATATGTAAAACTTAGGGAGACGGATCCAGATTGGGAGTACAATCGAATTCTGCAAAACAAGTTAGTCCCTCCAAAAGTATTGTTTTTGATTGGCATTCACTTTATGATTCTGTCCCAACAAGAAGCATGTTGCAGCACATGGGGGTACACATTCAATCCAATCTGTGTGTATACTGTAATGTAGAAGGGGAAACTGCTGCACACCTTTTTTTTGCATTGTAGTTGGGCTACTCATATTTGGATCAGGTTCTTATATTCTTTACAATTGTCGTGGGTGTTGTCGTATGATATTAAGGACTTGCTTTTGAGTTGGAGGATTTGTGGAATTTCAAAGCGAATAAAAATAATATGGAAAATACTTCCATTCACAATTATTTGGGTACTGTGGCTGGAGAGAAATAGTAGAGTGCATGGAGGAAGAAAAAAAAATCAAAAGAGGAATTGGTTAATGCGGTGAAGTTGAACATCTGTTTGTGGAGCATGGATACGAATATTTTTCATGACTTCTCGATGGATCAAATCATTCATAACTGGGATGATGTGATTGTTATGTAATTGTGGTTTTTTTTTCTTTTCGTTTTGATGGTTTGATCTCTTTGATCACCCTTATATAGCTCTTTGTAAATACCTCCTTGTTTCTTTATTTTTCTATTAATATATCCTTTTTTCCTCCAAAAAAAAAATATATATATATAAAAAACATGCCTTTACAAACCCTTAGTAACAAAACTCAAATTAAACATAAACCCAATTCATATTACTAACTAAATCATCCTTATTAACCCAATTTTTGAGAAATTCCCAAAATATTTTAGTTTTATAAAACCCTAATTTTCGAATTCTTGAAATTCGAACATATATTATCAAAATCAAAGAAGAAGAAGAAAAAATAGGAGGAGAAGGACATGGTAAACTGGTTATGTTAGAATGTTAGTAGCAGGGTGGTGGTGCGGGCTTAATCGATGATAGTGGTGGTGTTGGACTCTATTAGTAAGATAAAACGATAACCTTCCCACTTATAAATGTAAAACTGGACGGATATGATTAGAATTTAGGAATTACATGAACGGTAGATACTAATCAGTTTTCTATTGGATTAACGGTTCGGTTTGACATCAAACCAAAACCTAAACCACTTACCTCGATTCGTAATATTTTAAACCAAAACTAAACCGTTAATAAACAGTTTAGTTTAGTTTAGTTTTCCTCTAATCGGCTCGTTTCGTTCCAGTTTTAGCGGAAAATCGTAACCATGTTTAAACCTAAGAATAATTCTTGTGATCTATAGTTAAAGATAAGAATTCAACAAGAGCGAATTTTGTATGTTCTTTATAGTTGAGTTAATACTATCTAGTTTTAACTACGTATAACCTATGATATTTCAATTATAAAGATAAAACAATATAATGCGGAAAAGAAATAACACCGACACTAAATATTTTTGTTAAAGAGGAAAGTAAAATCTTGTAGAAAACCCCGGGACCCAGTCTAGATTGAACACACAGTGATTTAAGCTGTTACATCAATTACCTAGTACTAGATTTCAGACTAACTGTAATACCCGATTCAATTGTATTCGTGCATTTGTGAAACTCCTAGAAAAATACGATTCTCTTTAGGAATTTCCTTGTAAATCTTCTAGCGTAACGCTAATTCTCTTTAGAAGATGCCCTTGAAAATCTTCTAGAAGAACGTTAATTCTTTTTAAAAGATGTTCCTCAACAATAAGGGTTAAAATGTTCCGCTACCTAATTGATTCTCACTCACAAGATCACCTAAAAATAATCTAGAGATATCTTGATCTATTAAATCTAGGGTTTATGAAAATACCTAGATGCAGGTTAGGTAACAATCAAAGAAGATAACTTCCCTATGTTTTATGATCCCCAAGTAAAATATTCAGAATCTCACTATTGTTCGTGAAGAACAAAGATGTGGAAAATAACCTTCTTCAACTAACACAAATATAAAAGGGATGGTTTGTGTGGTTACATGAAACCTCTATTTATAGTGTATGATCAAGGCTAAGTTGCTTAGAAATAAAGCTACCTTGTGTAGGAAAGGAACACCAAGTACACGATTAAATAAGCCTTTAATCACTTGTTGTTGTTTTTTTTTTCAGTTCGGGAACTTGCTTAAAGTTTGTGTGAAATTTCTTAGTCACCAAATCAACCTTATCCATACATCATGAATGTTTCTTTAATAAATCACTCATAGCTTCTTCGTTATGACTCGGAATTGAGTGATTCTTGGCTCGTTGGATTCATATTTTCATTCACTATAGCATTAGTACATTTCTAGGGACAAAGGTCATTCTCATTAAACTATTGGGATCAAATATCCTTGGGTATATACATAAATGTATATTTTCCGTCATAGCAATTATTCCGTAGAGTAGCACTTGTTTAGATAGATAGAGGGGTATAATGAACAAGAGAATCAAGTATTTATTTATTTTATTTTTTTTGCTGAATCAAATATTTTATTAAAACCAAAACAAAAATCCAAATTACAACTTAAATGAAGAGCCAAAGAAAACAACCACAAAAGAAAAACAAGGAAACACTCTACTTCCTAAAAAAAACTGTAGTACACTGAGTCAGGCATTTCAATTCTAGGAAAAAAACAAGGTATGCCAATATGAAAATGTCTTTCTCCCGCTCCCATATTTGCTCCTCTTTTTGCCACAAAGTATCAACAGAGAAGTTAACTTCTCTATAACAATGTTCAAATATTATAGAAGCAATACTTGACTGAGCTTTTCTCCATCTAGCTCTGAGAAACCATGGAACACTACCAACTTCAACCTTCTGCAAAACTGTTTTGGAATCTGATCTAATAATAATTTTAGTTAAACCCCATTCCATGGCTAACTCTGCAGCACATAATATTGCGTAATTCTCTGCAATATAATTTGTTGCTATACCCAAACCACCACTCAGAGTACCGATTACTTGACATGTACCATCTCTGACAACAACTCCAAAACCAGCTGCACCAGGATTGCCAAATGATGATCCATCACAATATATCTAGTTGTTGGAGGAAACCAGTAACAAGGTTTGATGCATTGATACCTGATCATTCTGAGTCCCAAACTAAAAAAACTTATTAGCTGTTCATCATAGGATTGACACCATTTGTGTCCTCTCATTCTCACTCCACCTTCTTTCACATACCGAAACACTCTTCTCTGAATATTCTGCACATTAGGTTTTACTTCTTCGAAATAGTTCTTGTTTTCTTGAAACCAAATTTCCTTTAGAACCACACAAGAAGCTGTAATCCAGATCTTCTGAATGAGAGGGCTTTTACTTTTTGTACACTTCCAAATATCATCAAAGGATTTGGGATCTTTCACTTGAAAAATTGCTGATAATCATTCCCATATTTCTACACTGACCTCACAGTTCCAGAGTAAATGATTCATGTTTTCTTGCTCCTTCTCACACACACAACATCTGGAAGCTAATTCATACCCATTACTTACCATAATTGCATCATCCAAATAGATTCTTGCACAAGTTTCCAAACATTTCTTGCAATACTAGGATGTAAAAAATTATTCCACACATACCTTGACCAATGCTTTTTGGATTCTTTGTGTCTTAGCTTATTTGTTGCTGCTAAGATTTTAAAGGCACCTGTGATATCACCATTCCAGACCAATTCATCCTCATCACCCAAGACTATTGGTAATGTGTGATTCTGTTTCACTGCTTGAATTTCACTTGGAATAAACCATGAGCCATCATGCAGTAACTCAGCTAGTTTCATTTTTTTGTTATTTAGAAAGAGCTGAGAATTACCCATTTTACTTTCCATAGGAGCATCACCTATCCACACATCATACCAGACAGATATTTTGTTTTCCATTTCCTATATTCCACCTTTCATCTTCCTTTAACACTTCCCATGCCCATTTAAGACCTGGCCACATTGTAGATAATTGCTATTTGTTACTCCATTGGCCATTCTTATCCATATACTTTGCGTTAAAGAAAGTTGCCCATTCCTCCGATGTATTCATGATTTTCCACATCATCTTCATAAGTAGTGCTTTGTTTATGACATGAAGTCTTGGAATTGCAAGACCTCCTTCTTCCAATGGGGTGCAAACTTTTTTCCAGCCAAAGTTTTGGTTTTTCTCACTTCCCCATCACCTGACCACAGGAAATTCCTTATGATTTTCTCACAGATTTTGATCACTGTATAAGGCCATTTGTAGACAGCCATGTTGTACATGGGAATGCTACACAGAACATATTCAATAAGGACCACTCTTTCTTGAAAAGAAAACATTTTTCCTTTCCAAGTAGCTATCTTTCCTTGTAACATCTCCATCATTGGCCAAACAGTTGATGACTTCACTCTGCCTGCTACCAAAATGACTCCCAAATACTTATCAGGAAATTCACTTCTCTCCATTTGCATAATGTCTTGAATTAAGTCTTTCCTTGAATTAGATGTGCCATCTATGAAAAGTTTGCTTTTGCTCTTATTGATGATCTGCCCAGAACATTTTTGATATACTTCTAGCAACTTCTGAACATTTTGAAGACATTTTTTTCCTCCATTACAAAATATAAAAACATCATCTGCAAAAAATAGATGAGTTAGTGTTATTCCATTCCTTACCACCATAGGAGTTATTTTGCTCTCATTCACCAATTGAGTTATCTTCTTACTCAGAACTTCCTCCATTAAGACAAACAAAATTGGAGATAGGGGATCTCCTTGTCTAAGACCCCTACTCACTGGGAAAAAACCACATGGACCTCCATATATCAATACTGATATTCTTGCTGATTTAAAAATTGTATGTAACCACCCACACCCGATCTCCTAGAGAAACCAAATTTTCCAAGGACTTGAAATAGAAACTCCCAACTAACTGAATCATATGCCTATGAGATATCAAGCTTGAGTCCAACATTGCCTCCTCTTTTTTTTCTTCATTTCATTTACCATTTCAGAAGCTAGAATAACCTGTTCTTGATGCATCTTCCTTTTATGTAAGCAGCTTGTTGAGGAGCAACTAGCTTCTCCATCAAAGTACCCATTCTCATGATTCGATCTTAGTAATGATTTTGAAGCTTAGATTACTTAAGCCTATTGGCCTAAATTGATTTGGATTTTTAGCTCCACTGCACTTTTGGCAATGAGAACTAAGAAACTTTAATTGAGTCCCTTTGGTATAAACCTTCTTTTCCAACAATACTATATTGCCTACACCACATCTTCTTGAATAATTTGCAAGAATTCTCTATAAAAACTTCCAGAGAACCCATCTGGACCTGGAGAGATGTCAGGATCCATGCTAAACACATTATTTTTAATTTCTTCTGCACTAGGAACTGAATCCAACATAACTTGATCCTCTTCAGTAATCTGTTTTGGTATAACATCCAATAATTCTCCTGCATCCTACACTTCCTTATATTTGAATTTCTCTTCATAGTAATCAACAAGAATATCAGATATTTTCTTTTGATCAGTGCATACATTCCCTTCTGCATCTTTTAATTCACATATGAAGTTTTGAGTTTGCCTTATTTTAACTGATGTATGAAAGACGTTTGTGTTAGCAGCTCCCTCCTTCATCCATTTTACTCTAGCTTTCTGTTTCATCATTGTATTGAATTGAACTTCTTTGGTATTCAGTTCATTTTGAGCTTCAACCAAGTTGTTTAGCTTCTCCTCATTAGCATGATCATTATCTGATATTTTCATAGCCTCCTGAACTCTGGTTTCTGCTTCTTTTATTTGAACATTAACATTCCCAAAAACTTGCTAGTTCCATTCTTTAAGAATATTTTTTAGTCTCTTCAACTTTGTTTGAAATACAAAAGCTGGATCACCCACTACTTCTTCATCCCAACATTTTTGAACTGTTTCCTTAAAATTTGGATGAGATATCCACATTTGATGAAATTTAAATGGAGAGTTTATTGTTTTGGGAATGTTTAAATTACCTCCAATTAAAGGAGCATGATCTGAAGCCACTCTTACTCCCACTTTAAAACTCCAATCTGCATGCTTTTGTAACCAAAGCTGGTTAAACATAGCTCTATCCAAACTGCAAAGAATCCTTCTGGTACCATGTTGACAGTAAGACCATGAAAATTGTTGCCCTGTTTGCAGCAATTCACACTCATCTATACAGTTATTAAAATCTAACATTGATCTTCTATTTGGACTTTTACCTCCAACTTTTTCTTCTACACAAGTTATAGCATTGAAATCCCCTAGAATTAACCATGGTTTTCTCAATTTTCTAATTATTTCCATCTCTGACCATAAAACCCTCCTTTGAACAATTCCCACATGAGCATGAACTCCTAAAATTAGTGAATCCCCAAAACTTACAGTGATCATTTGACTTGACATAAACACTACAGTTGGAGTTGCAAGAGATTGATGCCAAAAAATCCAAATATTCCCCTTGTTTTTTGAAACTGAATTATGAATTACCATACTCTACATACCTGGTAGATTTAACTTCTTACAAAATGATGAAGTACATGTATTTTTGGTTCTAATCCACACTAATGAAGGCTTGACTTGATTTACTAAAGACCAAAGTTTTTCTTGAGCCTTAGGTCTTTTAAGGCCCATTAAATTCCAGTAAACAACTTTCATTATTTAGGATGGAGGCATGTGCCTCCTTTTCCTTGAGTTCTTCTTAAATTATGCTTCACTGGTGCTGGCTGAGGAACAATCTTTGGCTCTATATTCCTTTGTGCTTCATTTTTTGTGTCCTTACTTGGTTTTGAAATGATTCTAGACCAAGAAGTGGAAGGAACTCTCTCTTCAGATACTTCACCATTTTTTCCATTAACCTATTTCACTACACTTGACTCTAAAGAGTTCTCTTCTACAATTTGCAATATTTTTGCAGGACTTAAAGACTCCTCATTAGTACTTTGATTCTCAGTATCTAGTTGTTGTAACACTTCAAATCTACCAGAACTCCTTTGAAGAATACTTATTGAGCTTGCAATAGACGGAGTTGGAGTAACTATCTTTTTTGGAGTGACCGCCTTTTCTGGAGTTACCACCTTTTCTGGAGTTGTGCTGACATTTGTTGAAGAAGAAATTGCTTCTTTGATTTGGGGAGGAGCTATATCAAACTTTTCCAATTCTTGAGTAATTTTCTTATTCACATTCTGACTGCCTGCCTGTTGCACATTTGTTGTAACTGAGTTGGTCTTTGCCCTACACTCTAGTTGAGTATGACCAATAATTTTGCAATTAGGACAAAATTTGGGAAGTTGTGTAAGAAGAACATTCTGCATAAAACCTCCATATTTGGTTTTAATCCATAGCTTGCTAGGAATTTTATTTGCTAAATCAATTTGCACCAAAACTCTTGCATATAAACCATTCTCATAATTCAGTGTAACTTCATCAACCTTTACAGGAATTCCAAGAGCACTGCTAATGGTGAAAAGGGTTTTTTCATCCCAATACTCTAAACTCAAACCTGGATAATGAACCCATACCATTGTTGAAGATGTTCTCTGATATTCTGGCTTGAAATTAGGCATCCAGTTCCTTACCCTCAAAACTTGATTTGCGACCTCCCATTTCCCATACTTGATAGTACTTTGATCCATTTGATTATCCAATTTGATTGTGAAAAAACCTTTCCGTAGAGGAATCATCTTACAGGAACCAGTAAGTTTCCATTGACTTTTCAAACTCGATACTACGTCTACAAATTTAAGCCTCAAAAAATCCAATCTACCAATTAATGAAAATTTCCATACATCATATCTAACTTCCGAATTATTATCAATCAGATCAATTGATGGACATTCCTCCACAGGAGTAACCAGATCTATCTCTGGAACATCCATTGAAAGGAATCCTTATTTTACTAATGAAGATGAAAAATTAAATCTGACGAGAATTAATGATACTAGATCATTATGTAATAACACCAATCATCAAAAAGCTTGTAAGAAAGCTTGAGTAATGATTAACAACCTGAATTAATGAAGATCGAGAAAAAAAATTCCTACCGATTCGATCGCCGATTCGCAGAGCTTCGAGTCGACATCCTCCTCTTCTTCTGCTGCTGCTGATCTGACAACGGTACTAATCCAAGTATTTGTTAATAACCTTTAATGAAGTTCTCCATATATTTTTTCGTGAGTCTTCACTCTTCAGTCTTTAAGGATAACTTTGATTATATACTCTACTACTTGAACCTAATCTAATCTGAAACTGGCTTTAGTAGACTAAATCAAGAATATGTTTTGGCATCTAAGTTTGACAACTTACTTAACATAATAATGACAATAAGTTCAACTGAGCAACACTCTAACAGGTGGAACTTAGATTACACTAGGAAGGATAAGGGAATCCAAGCTACTATTAAGGACAAAACTGACGTTTTTTGTGTGAGTATATATATATGGTATATGTTATATGTTATATGTTATATGAATAAAGTGCTAATATTTTAGATGTTCTCAAACTGCGTCGAATATCTCAAAATTGAAATTTGTTGCTCTTAATTGTCGGGGGTGAAATATCTGTCATGGATGATAAGATTCTTATTAATTCCATAAATATGGGAGACACTATTATCCGAAGGAAATGACTAATCATTCGAAAATCATTCAAAAGCCATGATTTTCGTTCGTCGCCATCTTGATGAGGCATTGAAATATGATGGTGAAAGATCATACTCTTTGCGATATGATCTGATAGATTGTTATGGCCACCAAAAATTTGCGATACTCCCTCGAACCCGACATGAGTGGATGAATTTGCGTTTTCAATATTTTAAGACTGTTGGAAAGTATAGCTCGGAACTTTTCAGCATTGGTTCTCATTAGAGATTATACTGAGAAATTGATCTTTTGGAAAAGAGTTATTCAACTTTTTTATAATTTATGTCTACTTCTAGGTGAGCAAAACAATGAATTATTGATGAAAATTTAATCAATATGATCCCACCATTAGTACTAGTACCATCACCTGAAGTGAATTCCACTTAATGTCATGGACATGGAAAGGCTATTGGCATGGTACAACATGCCATAATAACAAGAATAAGGGAGGTTGTGATAACGCCCCAAAAAAAAAAAATATATTAAAAGAAAGGAAAGGTTCACAAAATAAGTCTAAGATAAATAAAGTAACTAGTTTTTTTTATCCTTAGGCTGGGTTTGGTAATGCTTTTATTTTTCAAAAAGCACTTTCAATACCTATATATGTCAATAATTTTTAAAATTGGTGTTTGGTAAAAAAAAATCAAAGTACTTTTTACCCAAAGCACTTCCCAACTTCCTCAATTTTCAAAAGCTGGGGAGGAGGAGCTTTTAAAAGCTACAAAAGCATAAGCTTTGGTCCCACCTAACTTTAATGTATGATTTATCTTTTTTGTCCCTATTTTATTTTAAAAATGACAAAAGTTACCCTTAAATATAAAATCAATTTTTTTATTTCTTATATTTTAGTCTTTAAATATTATTATTTTTTATTTTCAAACTATTTCATTTATCAATAATAAAAATATAGACAAATATTAAATAATTACTTAATTAATTTTAGTTTGATTTTTTGTTTGAAAATTATATATATATATATATATTAAAAAGTGGTTATGTAAAATAATTTTTTTTTAACAATCATAATAATAGTAACAATTAGTAAATTTAATATTATATATATTTATATTGAATAGTAAAAAAAATAATTATTTTTAAAGCCAATAAAATCAAATAAAACTATTTTCAAAGATATGTCCGTTTTTGTCATTTGCTACAACAACAATGGTTGAATTTGATATTTTACCAAACACACTTTGATTTGTTTTTTAATCGACTTTAACTTTAGTTAATATTTTACCAAACATCAAACTAACTTTTTCTCACGGCAAGACAAAGACAAAGAAGCAATGAGAAAAGTGCTTCTACAAAAGCTGCAGCAATACCAAACTAAGCCTTAATCCCTTTTACATTATGGCATGCAAGGACATTAGTTTCATTCACGTTGTGAAACGTAAAGATGTTGGTCCAGCATTTGTCGTACTTCCAAGCCTCTCCGAAGGCGGAACGAAATAAACTCAAAATGAATTTTATAATTTTGGTTTGAGAATGGGATATTGTCCGTTTTGACATTGCAGATTTTCTTTCCCCTGGCATTTTTAGGGGCGACCCCAAACGAATTAGGGGCGACACAAAAGACAAAATAGAATAAAAATACTTGTATGCCCCTTCATAATCGGTAGTTTAGTTAGCTACCGATTGCAAAATCTCATTTTAACACTATATTCGGTAGTTATATACTATTTTGACTACCGATTATAGGCTCAACCAAATTAGAAAAAAAGAGGATTTTTGAAAAATCTCATTTTGGGGCAACTCTATATTCGGTAGTTATATGAACTATTTTGACTACCGATTATACGCTCAACCAAATTAGAAAAAAAGAGGATTTTTGCAAAATCTCATTTTGGGGCAACTCTATATTCGGTAGTTATATGAACTATCTTTGACTACCGATTATGCTAGGATTTCGGTAAAGAGACCCATTGTATAATCGGAAGTCGGGATACCTTCATTTACTACCGATTATAGACTCAACCAATGCAATTGAAAAGCTCGGTGCGGGCATGGACGTGGTATGAATACAATGCCTGACGCTATACGAGTGGGTCCTGGGGTCCGGGGGCGAGTGCGAGACAGCGTCTCGTAGAAAAAAAATTTCTACGAGAAAATTGAATTTCAGTAGGATTTTTGCAAAATCTGAATTTGGGGCTACTCTATATTCGGTAGTTATATGAACTATCTTGACTACCGAATATGGTTGGATATTTGCAAAGAGAGTCACTGTATAATCGGAAGTCATGATAACTCTTCCTTTCTTACCGATTATAAGCTCAACCAAAATTCAAAAAAAAAAAGGATTTTTGCAAAATCTGATTTTGGGGCTACTCTACATTCGGTAGTTATATGAACTATTTAGACTACCGAATATGGTTGGATATTTGCAAAGAGAGCAAGGATAATCTAAGTCGATAACTTCATTTACTACCGATTATAGGCTCAACCAAAATTTCAAAAAAAAAATGGATTTTTGCAAAATCTGATTTTGTGGCTACTCTATATTCGGTAGTTATATGAACTATTTTGACTACCG
Organism: Papaver armeniacum; assembly: GCA_023531295.1. Classification (NCBI taxonomy): domain Eukaryota; kingdom Viridiplantae; phylum Streptophyta; class Magnoliopsida; order Ranunculales; family Papaveraceae; genus Papaver; species Papaver armeniacum. Next base: position 179,460 of record JAJJWW010009609.1, on the reverse strand, counting down.
ATTATGGTAGGATATTTGCTAAGAGAGCCACTGTATAATCGGAAGTCATGATAGCTCTTCCTTTCTTACCGATTATAGGCTCAACCAAAATTCCAAAAAAAAAGGATTTTCGCAAAATCTCATTTTGGGGCTACTCTATTCGGTAGTTATGTGAACTATAATTACTACCGATTATGGTAGGATATTTGCCAAAGGTCTACTTTAATCGGGAGTCAATATAACTTTATTTACTACCGATTATAGGATAATCAAAATTCAAAAGATAGAGGATTTTATTTTGGGGATACTTTATATTCTAAGCTAAAAAAAACAAATTGACTCCGATTGTTGATTAACTACCGATTGTATAGTTACCTACCGATTGTAAAGGGTAGTTTGGGATTAAAAAAAAACGCCCCGAAAATAACCTACCGATTGTGGATTAACCTTCCGATTATTACATATTTTGTCCTTTTGTGTCGCCCCTAATTCGTTTGGAGGCGCCCCTAAATTTGCATGCTTCTTTTCCAGACGTGACGATGAATTTTGAAAATATGTATTGGCGCTTCCTTTATCTTCAGTATATTTTCTAGAAAGACGTACCATGTACACCACTAATATTTCTAATCCAATGGCCTTCAAGTACACGAGCGAGGAGAATGCTTTTATAATTAAATAACTTTAATGTGGAACCAATAAAAGCACACAAATACAACAGTTTTGTTAACGAGGAAACCATAAAGGCAGAAAAACCCTAGAACCTAGTCTAGTTTTCAATACCTCTCGGAATTAAGCCATTACACAAAGACTACTACCAACTTCGTATAGTTCAATTCCTTCTGTATCCTTGCGCTTACTACAAATCTGGTCTACGCACGTGAATCCTAAGATAGAGTCCACTGTCTTAAGACGCTCCACATGATGTGAAGACTCCTATCACTCAACACATTTGGATAGTATTCCGAAAAACTAAATGAATAGTCTATTTCAGTAACTGCTCTATTAATCTCTCAGATTAACAAGTTAATCAGAGATATGTTGAGTTACAAAGGTTCTTTCGTTTAATCAATATAAACTCCTTTGTATTGGTTAGATCAACTAAGATATAAATACTATCAAAGATAATCAATATTAGTTTGTAATCACAAAAAGTAAATCTCAAAGAGAAACACCAAGAGATAGATCACTGATTTACACAACAAGCTAAATTAAAATTCTATGCAAAATAAACCAACTTGTCTTGTCCCAGTCAATCAAGGATACACGAAGTATCACAAAGATTATAATATCAATAATAAAATCTTATAGTCTTCAAATCTTTAGCCTCTGAAGTACTTACAAAAACAACTTAGCTCCCTTATGATCAATCACGCACAAATCGGAGTCTGTTAACAATGGATGGTAACAAGTCTTATCTTCAGATCTTGAATCAATCAAGCAAATTCAAAATCGTCGATCCTTGATCTAGTTTGAGTGACCTTATATTAGAAGAAATGATCAAGGAATAAACAAACTAGGTGATATCAAGGTTCAACTATACCGTTAGTCAATTAAATCAATAATAAAAAACTAAAATAACAATATGCATATTATCGTAATATATCAGAATCGAACATCACAGGTTCAAAGACTACTAGAGTTAGACCTTAGTTTCTTGTTCGGATGAACTGGATACGAAATATATCAGAATCGAACATCATAGGTTCAAAGACTAACAAAGGTAAAACCTAAACTCTTCTTCTCACATTCCCGATTGCAAACACTTTTTTTTCTTCACCATTCGTTTTCCCCCCTTTCTTCTTCTCACATTCCCGCTCCAATCCGTCAACATCAGAGAAACAGATTTAAAATCTTTTGAATCCAATGATTTCACTTTCCCACCAATTGTTCCCCCAAATTTTCTATCAAAATCTCTATTTAAGAGGTGTTGAATCTCCTGCTCAACCACACCATCTCAAATCCTGTTGTTGCATCTCACTTATAAATCATCAAATGTATTTTTCTTTCACTCTAAACGTATTCATACGATTAGTTAAAAGGTATTCAAACGATTAGGTTTCTTTTCTTTTTAGGTTTTGCTATTACAGATTTTAGGGATTACAAGTATTAGGGCAATCTTGACCGAGTTCAAATCTCCCTTCAATTTCTGTTTATACAATCTTTTTTAAGTATCGTGTTTTTTTTTTTTTTTTTTCTTGTTAGGTTTTGCTGTTTATTCAGACTTCAATTTTTGTTTTGGTATAATAATCATAGAAACACTGTTAGAACCCTTAACATTGAAATGGTTAATGATTTGACTAATTAGTACAAATTACAACCCTTAACGCTGCTTTCAGTTTTTCTTTTAGCCTTTTGTTTGTACATACAGACTATGAGTTCAAATCTGCCTTCAATTTTGCTTATCCAAGTACAGTAGAAACTCTTTTAATTAATACTCGATTATTTAATAAACTCTCTTAAATAATATTTTTGGCCGGTCCCGAGTCGGGGACAACGTGCCAAATTAATAACTCGCTAAAATTATAAGATAATACTTTTTTTATTACCTATGTAGGTCCCATATGAAATATAAATTAACAATGCATTATATATAATACATTAATGGTTTGCGAAGATTATTTGAAAAATGATTTAATTGTCTTCTATTTTTTGCGAAAATCAATATTGCATTGAGTGTCATCTCTAATTTTTCTTATCATTGTAAGAATTTTTGGTTTTGTTTTCTCATAGCTCAACAAGAAATTATCCAATTTGATTGCCGCTTTAATAGCCTCGTTTCGTGAAGGGGGCACTATTGTAGATCTTTCATCATCTTCTTCCACATCTTAATCAGTTCCCATAACGTTCCCGATTATTTCTTCATCAGTCAACAACTGTGTAACTTCATTTTCTTCCGGATAATTTAGGACATCTTTGACATTCATTGAATTGCGATAGCCCAACTTCTCGATCAAATTTTGCAAGTCGTAAGTGATTTCATTTTCTGTGTGTTCATCCAAATTGTCTAAACTTATGTTATCAGTTGATCGAAGTTTACAATGACGCAGCCAGCCGAGTTTGCAAGTGTATTTGTACGACATCGATAGTCCATGCTGAAATTGCAAGATTCATTGCATCTAACACATTTATTTTTTTCTGGATTAATTTAACGCCCCTAATTCATAGCCTTCCAAAAGACCTCTATAAAATCGACGACAATAATGCATTTTAAAAGCTCATATAATCCATGCATCAAAAGGTTGAATTTTTGAAGTTGTGTTTGGCGGCAAAAAAAAATAATTCAACATTTTGCAGTCCTTCAATATGATATGGTATTTTGTTTGTATAGAACCTAATTATTTGATATATGAAATTTATCTATAAGTTAATAAAGTATTAATAATTATTAATTTATCGGTTAATTAATAAATTTTGATGGTAACGACAGCATTAATTTATAGAATTTCTACTGTATGTCTAAAGTGCTAATTGAGAGCCAGACATTCATATTAATTATGTACTTATGTTGTTTATTAGTAACCTCTCTGACATGTCAATAATGCACAAGTTTTGATAATCATAGTATTGTTTTTATGAATAAACAACACAGGACATATTGAATAAGTAGAACTAATATCATTGTTTTCTCATTGTTTGTTGCAGATGAACAATGCAGCTGATCTTGTACCTAATCCTGCTGCTGATCCTCAAGATGGCCATGAAGATGATCATGAACCTGTTGCTGCATGTGGGTTGAGATTAATGGTGCTGGGAGACCTTATGGTGAAAACACTGGAAAGTTTGCTACTCTTGTTGGGAAGCTTGTACGAACGCACATCCCTGTTAACTATGAAGATTGGAGATTAGTTCACCAGTTTTTCAAAGATGAAATATGGAACGGTTTGATAGTAAATTTTCATGGAGCAAGTTACTTTTTGGTGTAGTTTTTTGTTTTGTGAACTTATTGCTGATGTGCAGCTTCTTTTGATACTAGGTTCTAAAAATACTTGTGCTCCTGTTATAATTACTAAGAAATATAATGTCTTATTTTTCTCAAACTGTTCTTCATATCATCTAATCTTTGTTACACTCTTATCATATCATTGTTTCTCTTTCATTTCCTATGTGAAAACAAAACATTGCCTATGAATTACAGACCACACAAAAATGACTGCAAGTTTTTCCAGGGTTCTAAACAGTGCTGTAGAGATGGTGCAAAAGATTTGCAGACCTCAATACATTGACAAACAAAGGCAACAAAACATTTCCAAAACTGCAAGATACTACAGAGCAATACACAAAAAGTTGAAAACTCATACATAGACTAGGCAGAACACCAAAACTGCAGACAACAAAAAGCTGAAATTTTTTATAGAAGTTTATGTAGTTTCTGTACATAGACAAGGGAGTTCACATACACCAAACAAAATTTAAGGGAAATGTACACAAAACTTTCATATCTTGATGTTGCAAAAGATGTGAAAGAGGCTAGCAATGATAGACAATACTGAATGAACTTGGCGTGATTCGAATACAAATCTTCTGACGGGAGGTCAGATGTGCTACCATTGCACTACAAGTTCGGCATTTGAGCACGCAAATACTGGAAATTTTGTTTAAAAAGTCAAATATCCAGGAAATCTAAGAAATCACTGCACAAAACAGTCAGAATAAGTCGGAACTTAAGTCTAAGTTTTGATCGCATAAGTATTTGCTAGTGTGCACTGTCTAAGTAGTTCTATTAAAGTTATATTGTAACCTAACTCTAAGTTGATGACCCACCGGCAATGGTCCAGGACTCCAGGTGCAAACATAGTAGGTTCAAGAATAGGATAACCCTGTCACAGAGAGTACCTTTCTTGACTGGGAAACGACTCCTGTGGCAGCTGCACTCACAGTTCTGAAATGAGCCATTTATGGCTTCCCTTGCAGCCAGCTGCTGCCACTGCTTGTCCCTATAAAGGTTTGCAGATAAAAAATGCATAAGCTATTCGTGCATCCATGAATATTTGGAATGGGAAATATAATAAAGACCTCAGCATAGTGAATGTCAGATAAGCAGTTTAAAAATGAAAAATAGAATAAATACCTCATCATCGAAATGCTAAACCGCTAACCCGGCTGCCTACATACTCCATTTTGAGGATAAAGCATAACATAGTTCAACTACTTAGAAATTATTATACAAGCAATAAAATCCAGCTCAAAGTAATAACACTCCTATATGGTTGCAAATCAACATTCTAGTTAAGTAAATCAAAGAATATAATATGGCTAAGTATCAGCCATGACTAAACTTGTAAAGCTCTCCCAAATCCCCTGCCATTGAAGTACTCGGAGTATTCCGCATTCTATGAAACAAGCAAACAGATATTCAATTCACGAGAACAGATCTTGCCCGATCCACTTGACTCCCAATGCTTAGACAGTTAGACGTGCTAGACAATACATTCTGCGCATACACAATATGAAAAAGAAAACAATCACCATCAGAATGGGCTTACCTGCAATAGAAAATCTCACTTTCCAAATCTCTAACCCACTGACATACGTGATTGCACGTTTTTATAGCCAATGCCTGTAAAGAAAATTACACGAAATTCAAACGCGGACTTTTATGGATAAAAATCACAGGCTTAAAACTAGCTTGTACTAATTTCAACTTGTATGTGTTAATCACTGAAACAAATTTCAAACAAGAAGTATATCAGTATCTTGTGTGAAACTAAATGATAGTTTATGATAGGACTAAACCAGAGAGAGAGCACTTGTGGCATCAGATAGGACTAAACCAGTAACTAAATGATAGTCCATTTCTAAATAGAGGCATCAAAGCTAGTTTTCATGGTGTCGTGACCCAATCTCAACTGATTGGCTAGATATTGTTGCTTGATGAGAACCATTTTATTCTGTATTCAACTTAGCAAGAAAAAACTTCATATATGTTTCCAAATATAAGCAATTTAATAATGGGAGAGAAAACAAACCCATTCACACGGTACATAACGAACCCTTTCGCTTCAACAGGACCTCTTACATATCGCCACAACAATGTATCCGTTTTATTTTCTCTTATCAGCTACGAAATAAAAAAGAACTTACAATTACCATTAATAGAAACCAACAAACACTGCAGTATAGACATGCATCCAGAAAATGGCAATATGAATAGGATTTTGAAAACAGATGTTATGATCCTATAAAAAATGAAACCAAAACGACGCCAAAGGCCAAGAAGAAAAGAAAAAGGGAAAAAAGAATAAGAAAAGAACAGGTACCAAATATCTGCATTACAGGTGGTAGTCGACACAAGTACTTAAGTGTTTCAGACGTTCATTTCATCTAAATAAACTAGCTTAATAGAAAGTTGTATGCAAAAAGAGCACGACACAGGTACTTAAGTGTTTCAGGTCCAGAGTTCTTCAGTTTCATCTAGCCTGACAAATTCAAATTTTTTGAAAGTTAAGCACATCAAAATTGAATATTTTCCTTCATCATATTATCTTGTACAAGAAAAAACAGATCATACTCTTTAAGAGTTGAATCTTCATGCATATTTCATATTCAAGAATTTGCAACATCATTCATACTAATAAGCATTTTTTTTTTGTCTACACAACAAGATCATAGAATTGTGATTATACTTATGAGAAACATTATAAGATGCTCAACAGATTTATGCATTCAATCTTGCCAGTTGGCAATCAAGGATGATTTTTCGGAGTCATGCTTAATTAATTAGTAAAGATGTAAGAGGCTGGCTTGTTTTATTCAAGCAAGATATGCATGGTGGAAATTAGCATAGCGAATTTAAGGAGTCCGACTACGTGCACCCTCTCTAAACCAGGGGTGCACCTTCCTCCTATTGTTATTGGTTGATGTCTAACCCTGCTGGTTATCCTGTTTTTAATTTTTTTTATAGTTTGAAAATAAACATAGCACATTGGGAATCACAGACATGGAACAGAACCCATTAGAAGTAAGATTAAATCTTTAAAGTCACACTCCAACACTAGTTCATTATGCAGATGTTTAAACATGCTTCTATATATCTGAGATAGTTCAAGTTATGACTCAAACATGCTTTTGGCTAAGCTGAGACATTCATGCTCATAATTATACTGCAATATAACTTTCTCTAGCATTTTAGCAGGATTTAATTACAAATATACGAGATTAAGCTCATGGTTTTAGCATTAAAGAGATCATGATTCAATCATTCATGAATGACAGTTAAGAATCATTCTTAGGCTAAAGTTGCTATTTAAGATATGCAACAGATATATCAACCAAAAGTGGAAAACGGTAGTGAAAACTTACCTTCATGGAGTTTGATTCTTAGATTCTGATGGGATTTTCTGCTTCTCTTTAAGAGATCAGTTCCTGGAGTCAGCTTATTCTCATCGTTGTTTTAATTTTGCTCCAGGTTCTGTGGACTATTGAATCTGCTCACAAGATTGAGATACAAAACTTGATTAGATACATAATTCATATCACATTAATCCCTGGAAAATAATAAACCAATTTTAAGATCTAAGCAAAATAACATTACATAACAGCTACCAGCAAGCAAAACCCAGTTCTAAGCAAAACCCAATTTCACAAAATCCCTAATTTTTGCCGCCATCTTTCACCCGATTTCATATCACAGGATTAACAATCAATTCACCCAGAATAAAAAGAGAAGTCACCATAAGTTACCTCATCTCATGAAATTTAGCATAGTAGAATCATCTCTGCTCCATCTTCTTCATCGTCATCATCTCATGAAATTTAGCATCAGTATATCAGATTTTAGGTCAAACTGATCGACATGAGTAGAATCGAACCTAGCTAAAACTGATCGAATTCAAATTATGGTTTTGTTTTAATGGCTTGATTCGAGCTGAAATTATTGCACTCTCAGGAGTGTTGATGGCGGCATGAACGAGACAGAGATGAAGAAGAAGAAGCCTGTTCTGAGACGATAAGAATAAAGAGAAAAAGGAATTTCATTTTTGTCCAAGTGTTGATTTTTCACAAGTCAATGGTTATTTGACTAGGTTGTGTTTATTTTGGACACTAAATATAAATATAAGAGTTTTATTATAATTATAATTTTTTTTTATTTAAATGTAATCTAATAAATCTTATTTTTGTTACAACCCGAAAAGACAATCATCCTAGGTAAGAAATTGGTCGGAACCCTAGCAACAAGCTGTGCTCCAACACCTTTTAAACAACTACCCCTATCCTATGAAAAAGGAATTCTCCGACGCGAACATTAGCATCATGTCTAGCTCCGTAATTACGCAAGCGCTTCAGAAAGTCTATGAAACCATCACCCAATTCCCCTAAGGTGGTAAAGGCAAGTGTCCCAAAACCAAAGCCATGAGACGTGCATTTTTCTAAATATTTAGCCTTCTTGCGAGTAATAGCCTTCTTAATGGCGATACCGGAAGCAAAGGTACGAACTCCACCACCGGTGAAAGGCGAAACACCAGTCACATCTAAACACACATCACGACCATCATCCCAATTGAGAACAAGTATGTCAGCTGGTCTCAAAGCAATACCATTATTCGCAAGAAGTCCCAAATCAACCTCCTTCCTAGCTGGCAAACCCGCACGGTAACACATGTCTGCAATAGTGTCTCGCACCAAATCATGTCTAAATTTAATCCCAACTTCATTCGCAAAATGCAAGGCATGATCACCAAAGATGTCCATATCTCTTTTGCGAAGGGGCAAGAACCATTATCCTCGAAAAGAGGAATCCCAAATCTGTATCAAATATCTCTTTTTTTTATATTTAGAAATTTAATGCAATTGTTAAATTTCTTAATTGTTGGTATGGTAGTGATAAAGAAAATTACAAGAGTTGCAAAGTTGGGGTGGTTTATGGTGTAGGAAAATAATTGGGTGGAAGTATCAAATTGGATTATAAGTGTTATTATACAAAAAATTCTCCACAAATATTATAGTTACTTATCAAAATTTAATATACATCATCCACTTATAAAAATTCTTAACAGCTTATAATTGTTGCGAATTATCACAGGTGTATCAGTGATTGAAAAATAAACTGTGACAAGTTACACTGTGATAAAATCCTGGTTTTGGTGTAGTGATGATTTTAGTTTCCCACCAATCGGTACTACTAGACGCTTCTTAATCCAAAATAAAATTTTAAATGAAGCGGAAGTAAGAGATTTCACCTAACTAGGATACTTTTATCTCTAGTGAATATTACGATAATACTGCTAGTCGGCTTACCTCACAAAAACCATAAATAAATGGAGTATTGTGTGTCACATGATAAGTTTGCAAGAAGTACAAACTGCACTATCTATAATGACCAGGGTAGTTTGTATGCCAAGAATTTTCAAATCCGAAAATACTAAAAGATAAGACATAATACCAATTTTTTTGTTTTATACTTTAATTCCAACTATAATCCAACTAATATACCGAAACCTCTCATGGATGACAACTCAATATTAGCTAGCATATAAGTACACTTAACTAATATAATATCGAGAGATATGTTTTAATTAATGAGACATTAAAGACATATAAATTAAGAATATCAGATAAGATATTATGGAATATTTCGGTTTGAGACCTTACCTTGAGTAACAAGGAAAATACTTGAACATTAAGTAATATGAGTTTAACAGATGTTCAATAAATTCGACATTGTAAACTTTCCATACTAACCAAACTGTATTTTCAATAGCTATCCAAATCCTAAGTTTATAACCAAATTGGAAAAAGATTTAATTGGTTAACATTAGGGATCGGTCCTGTTATACATCTCTAGGTAAGGGATCGGTTCAGCTATAGATTCCTGGGACCGGTCCTAGTGTATATCCTTGCTTAAGCAATCGGTCCTAGAATAGATCCTTTGATAATTTTCAACTTCGAAACAAGTTTTGCAAGTCTACTTCCTTAAACTCGTGTAGTTAAACATAGTTTTGTAGGTATGGAATTCACCCAAAGTTCAATGCACTAACTAGTAAAGAATTACCAAATTGTGTTATGTCAATTTTATGAAGTTCAAAAAATAAACGTTATACTTCGTAATCCAATATACCAAAGTTGCATAAAACTACTAGTATATAATTCCTTGACACTTTGATCATAATAGAATGATCAAATCACCAATACTAGAGATACATAAATATACTTCGTATGTTGTGTTTTCAATCTAAACGATTGAAATAAACGTAGATCAAAATGGAAACAAGTCAAGTTTGTATTACTAACCTCGAACATAAGGATGATGTGTACGTCGATGTCGATACGTCATAAGGTTTTTCACAGTAAAGCGAGTTTGTATCAACATTTCTAATGTTCGTAGTTTAACCTGCAAAGTTTATTTTAGTAATCTAATCAAGCAGCTTCGAGTTTTGAACCTAAAATATGACAACCAAACTTGACATACCAACATTTGGTGTGTTCAACCGAGTAATGCTGTAACAATTCCCCATTTTCCTAATTATAATTTCATTGTTACTAGTAGTGATGATTGTATTTATTTTTCTTCAGTGGTGTGTCTAGTTGTTAATTTTTTTTTGTTACAACGGTTATTTAGTTGAAATTTGCTTTCATGCAGTTTTTCTTCTTAATGAATTGAAGTTTAATTTTAAGGTATTAATTAAATTCATCTTTGTTTTTTATGAACTTATTTTGAATTTTTTTTTTTTGAAGAAATAAATATTGTATATTCTTTAGCACATTCAACACAAGTGATAAAGTACGTGACTCAAGTCTAAAACTAGCGTATGCTAATATTAGTATCGTTTTGGGAATGCCGAAAATAATTGAAAGTTCATTAAGGGCTTTGATCCATTATTATCAAATTGTACAAAATTGTATGTGCAATATGCCTTATACTTTAGCACATCCATGAGACGTTTGCTTAATTTTACGGGTATTCGTCAAAATGGATATCATGACTATTAATTAGCAAATATGATATTGAATATCTTTACATAAGTTTTATTGCCTCTGGTAAGAAACTTGTCAGAAAAGCTTTCAGATTTTGCATCTGTATTGTACCATACTCTTTAATAGAAATACATCTGGTCCAAATTTTTTTAAACAATGTCCGGGGATTGTATCATGATAGTTAAAATCGATATAATGTAAACAAGTACAACACCACAAGAAGTATGTCTTCATGATATTTCTACAAATAAAGGACACTGCACAATCTGAAGTATTTAACTTAATATAATATGAAGTTTATGTATTAAAAATAACTTCAATATGCAGTTATTTCTTAAGGGATTTCCAAGTTAAGCGGTTTTTCTTTCTTCAGATTTTTAGTAGTAGAGAATTTCTTAATTAATGTAGCGCCGAAACAAACTTATAGGAAAGAATAAAAAGTCATTAATTTGGAGTTTATTACCTTTCGGTATTTATTGAACTACTTGGATGGAGTGTGACATGTTCACATTTAGGGAACCAAGGTAGCTGAGGGAAGAATTTCTTTATGGCGTTAACACAATCATTACGTTAAAGCACTCTGATTTGGATACTTTCAATAATTTTATTCCAATTAATAACTTTTTTCTAGTTAGAAGACTTTCACTCATTGATAACGATGGATGTATTATAATTACTATTATAGTTTTATTATAATATATATTAAAACACTTTTCTTAAAAGCCGAAAAAAGAAAGAGAAAACCACAATACATTGTCAAAATCTTGCTAGCTTTGCACATTTAATTTCCACGGATATTAGAATTATTTAGACTCGTACTAAACATAACCTCATGCGTTCAAAATTTCTTTTAAACTGTTTAAGTTCGTAGATTTGATACACATTGAGGGTTTTTTTCCTAAACAACATTGAGGTTTTTAACTGGTTACTTATAAAATATATAAGGGAGAAAGACTTATTTAATCCATATTAGTACTTTTCTTGCTATTTTTTTCGGCTTTTCTTATGTGGATAGATATTCATAGTATCTTTTTATTAACTTCTATCTCATCAATTTCATTAATGAATATCATCGCACCTTAAAAAAAAAAAAAAAAAACTAAATCTTTATATGGTTTTCCCGCCTTCCTATCTACTTCTATTGTACATATTTACACCATTAATTGCCTGTTCATTCTTATATCGAACTACATAGTTTTTTCTCAAAGAGTTAAATACTATTGTGTCATTAAATTTGAATCTCAACTTTTAATTTAATTTTAGGAGTTATATAATGAGGAATAAGTTTCCTAACGTACATATAGCAGCGGGACCATCTGCTAACTACTCAAACAATCAAAATAAATAGGTCAAACTAACACTTTGTAAAAGTGTGTGCGCAAAAAAAAAACTTTTATTTGGCCTTCATAAATTCTCTAATGATAAGTAATAACCAAATGGAAAGAACTCTTTAATTTGAAAAACATAATCTTTTTAATTATTTTATAAGAAAACATAATCTTTTTATAAAATTCTTTTCATTTACGCATCAAAATATACCACTATTTCATGGGAAATTATATATTTATAACAAAAATAATTTCCATATCCATTTTGAATGTAAACATATCGTATAATACTAGTGAACAGAGTGCGCTCAGATATTATGTTATGAGACAACAAAGAAAAATCTTGCAAGAAATATTTAGGGAAAAAATATATAAAGAATTTATTTGTTGGTCACATTTTCTCACTTGACCATATGAAGTTTTTAGGAGCTACATCATATGACACGTCATAATGTCAATTTTGGGGTAGAATTATATAGCATTATTGCAGGAGCAAGCCAGTTCTAACACTTTGTGCAAGGATATTCCATCTTTTATCACACAAAAGTTAAATAGGGTCCTTATGCTCCTCCATACAAGATAACCTTCCGAGAGTGACATCTTAAAGCAGTAAACCTATAGTCCCAAGTTTTAAAAAAAATTAGTTCAGTGATCCTTATTGGAAAACCAAATTTTCCAGTGAAGCAAAATTATCTAAGATAATGGCAGCGAAAAAATGAGAAAAAAACTAGATAAAACTATCTAGGTGACGAATCTAGAAAACGATTACGACCGACTTATTTATAGCGTAAAATATGATTTTAATTAGAACTCAATAATAAAGAAGATATGTTTTTATGTGTTGTGGACACCCTTTATGTTATTGAAATACCTTTTACTTAAAGTAGTTCAATATTTCGTTGTTGTTGTTTGTGGGATGGTTGAGGGTATTTTATATTTGGGTCACATGTTGTTTTAAAGATTGATAAGAATAAAACTCTTCTTAATTTGGGTTGTTGGTGAATTGGGATCATTGGAATAGTTTATATATATAAAAGAATGATACTTAAATAAAAAACAAATATAATTGTGTACAAGTTAAATGGAACATCATTTTACATTTTAAAGTTTAATATGATGATTTTTAATTTTTTTTAGTAGAATTTTTAGGAAGATTGAGAAAATAAGTTATATTTGGAGAACCCTTAATGGAGATGTCATTGTCTTGGTTTTCAGAAGTGCTAGATGATAACTTTATGGTTTTCTATTTCTTTCTTTTTACTAGAGAAAGAACAAAAAAATAAACCAAAAATAAATAAATAAGTGTTGTTGTTTCTGTATACATCAACTTTGAAGAACCTAATTAACATCAACAGATTTTTAACTTTCCAAACCCTAAAAAAATGAATTAAAATATCAGAAACAAAATAACATTAAAATATTTAAATATGAAGCAAATGAGGTGAGAATAAAATCTAAAAGAAGGGGTTACGATAATTTTGGGTCTTCTCAGATCTGTTTCAAAAAACATTCTCTCTTATTGCAGGAGAAATGAGAGAAAATGTGTTTCACATAACAATGAAGTTGATTTCGTAGTTTGTATGTAAAGTGGGTTTTCTGAGACCAAATGTTGAAGACTCAAAACTCAATTTTGAGCAATATGCATTTGTATAAATAAAATGCTCACAACTCGTCTCTTTTGTTTTGTAAATAAGCTATCCAAAGCTAGAAATTATAAAATAGAATTATTTTGTTTTAATTAAACATGAAGATTTATATGAGAGGGACAATATCAGAAAATCTACCAGAGGTAAAAAATAAAAAGGGAAAAAAACTACCTTACAAAGATAATAGAATCCCAACTGAAAACATAAGTTGCAAAGTTTAAATGAACCCCGATGCCCTTGACAGATTCCCATGAAAAGATTAAAGCTTTAGCCTCGACGCCCAAATTATTTCAACTTTAAACTCATACTTGTTCGAAAATTCTGCAATTGTGCTTTTTCCATAGAGTCCATACATTGCGGTGGGGATCACATCCGAAATTATTTTACCATGACACACACACAAAAAAAAGAAAAGAAAAAGAAAAAAAAACGAAATCTCTAACAAGAATTGTTGCAACAACACCTATAACATCATATCTAAGCTCGTATTGAATTTTGGATTGTTCCTATCATAACACCTCTATGGTTTTTTGCAGCACCAACTATTTTCGATTTAACACAAAATTTGCTTCTTCTTGTAGTTCCAGAATTCCTACAATACATCCCTCATAAGAATTCATAATATTCAACACATCTTTTAGATCAACAATCAACCTTTTATTAATTGAATTAGAAATTTTACAAGAAGGAAATGAAATTAAGAATATAATTGATACTCTAGACTTTCTCTCTCCTCAAAACTTTCTCTCCACTCTAAAAAGATCTCTCCCTTTCTTAGGCCTACTCGGCCCTTTATATAGGACATTACATAGTGGATGACATCTAAGTTGTCCTTTATTTCCGGATCTGGCTTGCGACATTCTCGCAAGTATTCAAATGTTAAATCTCACAACACTCCTAAATCTCGCTAGGTCTTCACATCTTTCTCGTGTTCAGCCGTCATCATTCCTCATGCGCCATTTTTATTACCAATCTGCGATATCTTCGCAGTGCGTTGTTCAAGGATTTCGCAAGGATATTGATGTTGCGATATTCTGATCCTACATCTTGCCTCTTCTCATGTCTTCTCTGCGAGGGAGAATTTCATGAGAACTAGTACTTTCAAAATGCCGCAATTGTTCATTTTTCCATATTCTTCTATATTGACATGATTCTGTACTTTTACGCAAAATTTATTACACGTATCTCTTCTTTCACCCATTTCTTGACACGTTTTTTTCAACCGTTATTTCTCAACCGTTCATGTCTACTCTTCGCATTAAATGTGTTTACCTTTTCGAGAACTCTTCTCTCTATATAGAGATTAATTTTATTTTTCTAGTTGTTATAATAATCTTGCTGAACATATTTATAATCTGCCACCAGAACCTAGTGAATGAAGTATGTATGCGTAGTAGAGTTAATGCTAAGTGCAATGATTGGCACGACCTGAAGGTACATTTCGTACTGAAAATGGAACATGATTTGAAAGTATATTGTGCAATATGTACTTTGGCCTAATGGGTTTGGGTGTGTGTGTTCAGCCTCTAACTTTCTTCCAATTTTCTGAACAAGAATTGAACAAGAATTTAAAACCAAAGATTCTGTACTATGTTGCTCTCTTTAGTGGACTGTGTAATATTAATCTTCTTTGCACAACTATAGTTTCCATGGTGTTGTATGCTTGGGATCCACCACCACTTTTTTTTTTTTTTTTTTTTTTTTGAAGCATAGTCATTTGAATGTACTGAGTATACACTTAGATAATCAATTGAAAACTATGTCTCTTATGTTTTATATGAGTTATCATTTGGTTAATTGGAAAACCATGTCACTTCTGTTTTATATGAAGTTATCACTCAAGTCGAATACTAGAGAAGCTGTGATTCTATTAGCCTGATTGTTGGTTGGCAATTTGAACTGGCGCGTATTTCCTTCCCCATAGAAGATACTATTCATTATTCCATCCAACTTGTTTAGGTTCATTAAATTTGTTTCATTCCATTGTTCAGCCACTTTGTTATCCATTTGGCTATATATCATGTCGTTCGTCATGATGGTACTTGTCATGTTGTTCGTCATAATGGTACTCATGGTGTTATTTTCTAGGATGTTCTTGGTTGGATGCTCTTCCACATTCTTTCAGATTGATGCATTCACAGTAATTTACTTTCTTTGAATAGTATGAAATTTAATTGAAATACCTATATTAGACGAACTTGTGGTGTAATGGTAGCACAACTGGCTCCACATTAGACGATGCGTGTTTGATTCACGTCAGCTTCACTCACTAGAGTATACATGTCATTTTTGGTATCACTTGTGTTGTTGATACTGGATTATGAGGTAATTTTGCTTGTTGACACCAGATTATGATGTCAACAACCATTTAATCTGGACCCAATTTATTCTTTTAATCAGGACCCAATTTATTTTTGAATTGTCAATTTTGGTATGATATATTTTTGAATTTTTAATTTTGGTATCAACTTAACTTGAGATAGATTAGGTCTCAACTTGAATTGTTAACATCAGATTACGATGGTGACTTAGATTATTGACAAAAAAACCGTACTTGTCAACTTGGCTGGCTGACATCGTAATCTGGACCTAAATTTATTTATGAATTTTCAATTTTAGTATCGATTTTCTGAATTTCAAATTTCAAATTTCAAGACACCAGATTGTGCTATCAACTTGGCTTGCCCTGGCAATGTTTGTGGTGGTGAAACGATAGAGAAAGAAATCTATTAATTTTAATTAATGTACCCTTCTGATAAAGACAGAAACCGTAGGAAAACATTTAAACCTTACCTAATTAAGGATGGAGGAATAAATTTGAGTGAGACATTATGGACCAAGATAATAAACAAGAATTTCTAACAAAGCAAAGCCAGAGTAACATATCTTTAGATTAGTAATACGATATGATTAGAGTACAGGCGGTCTTATGGTTCTCATGCTCTCTTCCATTGCGGAATCATGGGTTTGAATCCTGTAATTATTAAACAAAACTCCTATTTGAAAGAGTTTGGATGTAGTTTAGGGACCACTGTACCTATCAAAAAAAAAAGAAAAGGTTAAATTTAGTTGAAGCTAACTGAGTAAAGTAAATGGGAGTTTGGATGTAGTTTAGGGACCACTGTACCTATAAAAAAAAGAAAAGGTTAAATTTAGTTGAAGCTAACTGAGTAAAGTAAATCTGCAAATTTAACATGCCTTAAGATGCGCAGGCAACACGTGCCGGAAGATTTCTCGATGCATAAATCTTCAATATACGGCGGCATACTGGGCGGCGGCATACTGGGCAAGTACCAACTTTGTTGAACCAAGGTATCAAACATCTAGAGTGAAACGCATGGTC
The DNA here is from genome assembly GCA_023531295.1 of Papaver armeniacum. Taxonomy (NCBI): domain Eukaryota; kingdom Viridiplantae; phylum Streptophyta; class Magnoliopsida; order Ranunculales; family Papaveraceae; genus Papaver; species Papaver armeniacum. Next base: position 162,253 of record JAJJWW010009609.1, on the reverse strand, counting down.
ACACATTATGATGATAATATCATGCTTGCCCACTAAAAGCTCATCCAAACAGATTGAGCAAGTTTGTCGGTGAAAATAGGTGTCTGAATCTGTATAGGCTAAACTCCCATGTGCAGGATGGAACAGAAAAGCACCTTTTGGTAGACGAGTTCCCCCATATGGGTTTTCTTCCCTAATACAACTCTTACCACAAACTTTCAGTGAATGCTCCGCTTCACAATCATCGCCAAGATCATACACAGATACCGTAGTAATTGTTGTAACAATGACTACAAATTTCGGTTTCAACTTGATTAGCTTTGCTGCGTTTTTGTTGCAAAACGATGATACTTGGCCCTTAAAGAATTTCAGAAACCTGGCAACAGTGTGTTTGTTTGTGCCGATGTACATAGATGAAGGAGAGTTGGCATCACAACAATTGATGAAGACGTCTTTTTGCAAGTAAATCATCAAAGTCGATCTGAAGCAATCTCCATGATAATAGATATTCGTAAGGTGGTCCGACTTGAGATGGAGAAATGTGAAGGTGGTTGAGAAGTAAACCACTCCTAGTGCGATAAACACGTTTTTCTCTGACTTGAACCTCAATAAAAACCTTAGGACCTGTGGTAGGATTTGCCACTCTTGTATCACGCACAAGTAGAATAGGATCCTTGTAATCCATACAAGGATAAAACCCTGAGAATGACATCTTAATGGGAAATCTAAAGACCAGACAAAAAAGAAGAAACGAACTAAATAGGTGATGAATCAAGATTGATACGACCAACAACTTATTTATACCTTAACATAAGGATTCAATTTGGAATTCTTGTCCCAATAGGAAATACCTTGCGCCTTAACATAAGGATTGAATTTATAACCAATACTCCCTCCGTCCCTAATTAGATGAGCTATTTAGTTTTTAGTTTTGTGCACAAATAGATGAGCTATATCACTAATCAAGGGGATATTTCTAAAACTACCCTTTTAATTGATTATTTTTTCTATAAGAAATATGTATAATTTGATAGTCATGTTTATATTCTTTGCGTAGGTGTTTTAAAATGCTTTTCAACGGTATAAAATTTATAAAAAACCGTGGTATAGTTTAAGAGATAAATCGTTTCTAAATTTTACTAATTATTGAACATAAGGGTATAATTGTAAAAAACACTTAAATATACTCCACTTTCCTCCTTGCCTTAAAATTTGTGCAAACTACAAGTAGCTCATCTAATTAGGGACGGAGGGAGTATTAAGAAGCCACTTAATAAATCTGATTTAGGAAACTCTACTGCTACGCTGATTCCAGTATTCTAAAAGTGAATAGTTTCGTCCTGAATCTATAAATTCCACTTAATAAGGGAACGTTCAATAACTAAATTCAAAAAAGCAAATTAAAAAAATTTATAGAGGGGATATGAACTCACCTTTGTAATAAATAAGAAGATTATGCATTTAGCATCTTTCATGAAATGCTAGTGTTCAGCAAATTTCTATTTTTTCCCTTCTGTGGTAGATTTTTGAATTGGCCGCCTCTGGGCTTTTCTATTTGTTATTAAACAACTCCCAATAGTAGTATTGTTATGAATTAATCTAGAGAACTACAGTGACCCAAGAAACTATAGAAGCACTAAAAGGTTATTTCCTACACATTACATACATAAAGATGATAATAGTTAAAAGTGATTTTTCTGATTATAATTTTATCTTTTGATTTGATAAGAGTTGCTGCGCAACTCAATGGGAGATTGGGATGTAGAATAAAGGGTGTAATTTGTAAGATTTTAAATTTACCATAAAACTGTTAGGCGTAATGGCCTTTAGAGGGTCAAGCAGAATCTTTTTCGTCCATATGACAATTACTTCCAAGGAGTAGAATTGTTAGTTCTCATGCCTCATTTTGTAGCACTTTGTGTTAATACTGAACTATGCCTTTCATCTTTGTGAGACTATCACATTACTTTGGTATAGGTGATTAACACACCCTTGCAAATACCAATTTTATTAGTGTGTGCTTCAGTTCGGCTTTTTCTTGCCTTTCCTTATACCATGTTAATTTATTATTTAATTCTGTAAGTCATATATTTGCTGATTCATCGTTCTTTTTTTTTTCTAGGAGGAAAAGGAAGCTACATTACATACGGAGTAGTATCTTTTGCAGTAATAAAAGGATGGGAAGAGCCAGATAGATATGTGCTTCTGGGAAACCACAGAGACGTTTGGTGTTGTTCCTCAATAGTGGAACTGCATCTCTTCTTGACATTGCTGGACGATATACTCTTCGTATGCGTTATGGTGAAAGAATTATATGCATATGAATGCTAAGCAGAAAATATGTTATGTTGAAACCTAAATGTGAATGCTAAGTATAATGAATGCAAAGCCCACATTTTGAGTTAAGGAGTATTTTTTATGAACTTGTTGTTATTCATTGTCTGGGTCTCTAGTGCTAAGAGATAGGAAGCTTGTATAGGATAGGTCCTGCCGCACTATGAAGCTAAAGCAAGTTGACAAGAAAAACCTTGATAATCATGAGTACTGCGGTAGTCAGTTTCTTTAGGTGTTACTTGGTTGACTGCTGTTTTTTGTTGTAACTAAAATCCACATTTAGTAATTAGACCGCCCTATATGTTGATCTTGAGCATCTTGACTTGTGAGTTCAGCACTTCTACGTAACTCTCCCAACAACAAACTTGCCTATGCCACCAACTTCAAATCTTGCTTGGCATTGCTTTTGAATATTTCTTATTACATACTTTGGCTAAGTATACTTGTAGTGCTTCCCCAATGAACTAGCTTTACATTAAGCAAAAAGAAGTTATAATCTTGTTGAACATGTTCATTGACTTTATCTTCTAGTTATTCTGTACTATGTTGCTCTCTTTAGTGGACTGTAATATTAATCTTCTTTGTACAACTATAGTTTCTTTGTTGTTGTATGCTTGTGGTCTACCACCACTTGGCATAGTCATTTGAATGTCCTGAGTATACACTTAGATAATCAATTGAAAACTATGTCTCTTCTGTGTTATATGAGGTTATCATTTTGGTTAATTGGAAAACTATGTCTCTTCTGATTTATATGAAGTTATCACTCAAGTCGAATATTAGAGAAGCTGCGATTCTATTAGCCTGACTCAAGTCGAATATTAGAGAAACTGTGATTCTATTAGCCTGATTATTGGTTGGCTATTTGAACTGGCGTGTATTTCCTTCCCCATAGAAGATGTTCATTAAATTTGTTCAGATACTCTTCCGCATTCTTTCGGATATACTCTTTCCGATGCATTTACAGTAATTTAATTTCTTTGAATTTAACAGATATTAGACGAACTTGTGATGTTCGAGTAGTTTCAATTGTTGATACTGGATTATGACATCATAATCTGGTTATAATCTGGATTAGACATCATAGTCTGAATTTTCAATTATAATGTGCGCTTCTCATAAACTGCAGGAAAACATTTAAACCTTATCTAAATAATGTTGAGTGAAGTACAAGATTTGAGTGAGACATTATGGACCAAGATAATAATAATAATAATATAAACAAGAACTATTTCTAACAAAGCAAAGCCCGTTTAAAATATTTGATGATCCTCTCATGCTCTCTTCAATTGCAGAATCAGGGTTTGAACCCCATAATTGTCCCCATAAATATCTGATGGTCCTCAAGCTCTCTTCCATTGCAGAATCAGGGGTTTGAACCCCGTAATTTTCACCTAAATTCCCATTTGAAAGAGTAAACTAAATTCAGTTTAAGCTGATTGAGTAAACTAAATACGTAAAATTAACCGACTACATGCCTTACTTAGCTGCGTAAGCAACACGTGCTTGAAGATTTCTCGTTGCATAAACCCTCAATATACGGCAACATCTTTGGCAAGTACCAACTATGTTGAACCAAGGTATCGTACATCTAGAGTGAAACACATGGTCACACATTATGATGATAATATCCCGATCGCCACAAAAGCTCATCCAAACAAATTCCGCACGTTTGTCGGTGAAAATAGGTGTCAATCAGATAAAGCTAAACTCCCATGTGCGGGATGGAATAGAAAAAGCACCTTTTGGCATACCTAAGGGTTGCCCCATATGGGTTTTCTTCCCTAATACAACTCTTGCCACATGCTTTCGATGAATGCTCCGCTTCACAATCGTCTCCCAGATCATACACACATATGGTAGTAATTGTTATAATAATGTCTACAAATCTCGGTTTAAACTGAATTAGCGTTGCTGCTTTTTTGTTGCAAAACAATGATACTTGGCCCTTAAAGAAATTCAGAAACCTGGCAACAGTGTGTTTGTTTGTGCCGATGTACAAGGATGAAAGAGAATTTGGCATCGAAACAATTGCGGAAGACATCTTTTGCAAGTAAATCATCAAAGTTGATCTGAAACAATCTCCATGATAATAGATATTCGTAAGGTGGTACGACTTGAGACGGAGAAACGTGAAGGTGGTTGAGAAGTAAACCACTCCTAGTGCGATAAACCCGTTTTTCTCTGACTTGAACCTCAATAAAAACTTTAGTACCTGTAATAGGATTTGGCACTCTTCTATCAAGCACAATTCGAATAGGATCCTTACGGTCCATACAAGGATAACACCCTGAGAATGACATCTTAATCGAAAATATGATACACTAGTAAAACGGTACACCTGCCGCAGAGATTATTAAACACCAAATTTTCAGCAAACCAAGGTAAGCTATCAAACTAGACGCAAAACATTAAAAAAAAAATGTCGCTGATTCCTCCTCCTAGAAGAAACTAGACCTCAATCAAAACTGGGAAAAATAAGATTGTGAGTAAATCAAAACTAGAAACAAAGATGAAGACCGATCCGTAATCACCACCGCAGATTCACTTCAAAAAAAAAAAATTGAAGCAAGGTAGACTAAAAACCAGACAAAAAAAAAAGAAAAGAACTAAATAGGTGATGAATCAAGATTGATACGACCAACAACTTATTTGATCCTTAACATAAGGATTCAATTTGGAATTATTGTCCCAATAGGAAATACCTTGCACCTTAACATAGGGATTCAATTTAACCAATATTAATAAACCACTCATAAATCTGATTTTGGAAACTCTACTGCTACGCTAAAGTGTAAAGGCTAAAGTGTCGTAGTTGTAACCTTGCGCTAAGTATTTTTCCAAATGGAAATACCATATGGTCCTGGGAATAATATATTAGGATGAGTCTAATCCTATTGACCCAGTCATGTGTCTGTTTGGTCCTTTTTGGACAATTAAATTATAGTTTGGGGGATTTTGTGTTTCCCCCTCAAAAAAGATACTTATTTTGCATTACCCCCTTTTTAAATTGATAATTGGTGAAACCCCCTATCTGTTAGATTTACCGTCACCACCCTGTTAAGTGCGAACGTACTACACGCAGCGTGTATCATAAAAAAATAATCTTTCTAAAAATACCAAAATGTCGTTTAATCCAAAGAAATCGACACAAGCAAACCAAAGTGAATCAAAATCAATGGAACTAATCAAATCCAACCCAATTCCATGAAATTAAACACAGATGTATTCATGAACCCCAACCCCAAGCACAACAATTGATTCATAACATTCCCAAATCATTCAATAGCAATAGAATCAGTCAAAATTTGAACCTTCACAAAAGAAAACTAGAAAGATCAAAAACAGATGTGATACCACCGAGAGTATGTTTTTAAGAGAAAAGCTTTCTTATGTTGTTAATTTTGTTTATACCCAATTTGATTAAAACCAAGGTTTTTCTGAAAAGCAAAAAAAAAAAAAAAAATCCAGATCAGTTCTTGGATAGATATCGGCTTCCATCAAGAGATTTTAATCCGATTTTGAATCTAGTTCAGTTTTGCATCCATCGATCTTTATTCTTCATACCCATTTGAAGATATTTTGAAAGTTTATCAAATTTTGTATCTTTAATGGAAGTGTTGTATTAGATAGAGAAGAAGAAGAAGAGATAAGGAGGAGGGAGGACCACTCGATGGTTTTACTTTTCTTTCTTTTTGTTTTGAAACGCACATGTGCAAGTGTACTATAGGTCTGATCAGTGGAAACTGCACACGCGCATCTCACATGTGTTGACATAACTGAGCACTCACGGCAGTTACACCAGAAAGGGGGTTTCACCAATTAGGAGTTTAAAAAGGGGGTAATGCAAAATAGATATCTTTTTTGAGGGGGAAACACAAAATCCCCCTTATAGTTTGGTCCTAAAAATTATGTTTTGGTCCTAGGGTATTGTCCACCCACACGGAATATTATTTTTCTGTTACCAAAACACCCTTACACGTGCTCAATTTATCGTTTGGTCCTAAATTTTTATTATTTGGTCATTTTACCGACATATAAGCGAGAAAACCTCTCGGTTTCAGCTTTATTTTCTCTCTCCCGTGGAAGTTCTTCTCTCACATTCTGATTCTTTTTTTCTAGGGTTTACGAAATCTTTCGAGATTTCGATCTTGATACCAAGATCGATCTGATTTATGTAGATTAACTTGATTTCGAGAGTTAATTTGATTACGGAGGTTGATTTGGAATTGATTTGATTACAGAGGTTGATTTGTTTTTGAAAATTCGGTTGATTATTGATTCTGTTGGAGTTGATTTTTTGGAATCACAGATTCGGAGATTGGTGTCTGGAATCACAGATTCAAAGACTCAGATATTGGTATTTTCCTACTGGTGATTGGTGTTTTACGGATTTACGATCCAATTCTTCTTGTTCTTTGTAAGTTTTCACGCAATCCTTTCCTTGATTTGAAGTAATTCTATAGATCAGCTAATTTTTTCTTTGATTAGTCTGTTTTTTTGAATTTTAACAGCAATGAATGAAGTCGTTCTGTTAAGGCTTTGTTTATCTGTTAGGATGTTAACGAATGAAGTCATTCTATTGTTACGGCTTCATTCCAAGAATGAAGTCCATTCTATTGGATGGATTATAGAGAGTTTTAATAGACTTCATTCCAGGAGTGAAGTCCATTTTCTTAAGCATACTATGAATTTGGACTTTAGCATCTCAAAATGATATCATCTTAGACATTCATTTGGACTTTAGCATCCTATCTTAAGCATACTATGAATTTCTTCCTGATGTTACTCGTTGCTACTTTACATTTCACTAAGAGCTTCCCGAATGGTTGTTGTGTGTGTTTCCTATGTGGCAACAAAAATAAGACATCCTCAATCTATTTTTCCTTAAAATTAGCGAGAAAAAAAAATCAATCTCCAACGGTATTGCATGTAACCCCTTCTTTTAATTAGTATAGATTTTATTTTCCCACAATTCTCTTTGCCAATCAGTTATGAATTGTATGTCCACCCAATAGAGAGCTATCAACCAACACTATGTAAATTAATATATTAAAGTCAATTCATTCAATTAAGTAAAAGCTGACTATGATGGTAGACAATATCAAGGAGAATGTCTAAAACTAAACATTTACCTTGACAATGTCTACCCAAAGTCATCTATACATTGATTTAAGACATCATGGTTGGAGAATACTTTTAGAAAAAATGGATGTGTATCCTAGGTGGATTTTGTTATTTATTTCCACACACATGCGATTGGAGAAGCTCTAATACTTCCATGTGGGAAAGAGGTCAGGCTTTTAAGTGTGTGGCCCGTGTGCAAGAGGAAAGCCTTACGGAACTCTATGTTCAAGACCAAAGTCCGTGCCAACACGGCACGGGAAATCCGCTACTAATAGGATAAGGGTCATTCACAATGTCCCTACTTTGAGGCTCTTTAAGAACAAAAACCAGGAGCCCCAAAAGAAACAACTTTTCAGATTATAAATCGTAGCTAGATCTACCAAATTCCGGCCGGTATGTAAGAAAATAAGAACTCTCCGACCCGACAAATAGTGCTACCCTGCAATTTCAAATCTCCTGCTGCTTCCTTATTTATTATATAGGTGAGTCCATATCGGATCTTTTTCTTTTAATCGGATTTTTTTTTTTAAAATTTATTCACTTATTGAAGATTATAGATTCAGGAAGAAACTAATAGAATCAGTTTATCCTGAGACTATTAAGAATACTGGAATCAGCATTGCAATTCTAAAGTTCCAGAAATAAGTTTTAATACAGTGACAAGACTGTGAATTTGGTACTAAACTCACAATTTTAGTTATTTTAGAGAAAATAAAAATTGGATCAGCAACAGTTTCAGGGTCAGTTTGTTGGCATTAACACCCACACAAAAATTTAGCTTTGTTTTCGTCGATTTGGTTGTTTAAGCATTGTGGCGCTGAAGGGTTTTTAACATTGAATTACATGTACAGGTTTACCGCTGCTTTACTAGAGTATCATATTTCAAATGAAGCTGTCATTTGCAGGATGTTATCCTTGTATGGATTCCAAGAATCCTATTCGAGTTAATGTCTTCCCTACAAGAAAGGCAATTAATCGTTACTGCAGTTTTTATTGAAGTTCAAGTCAGAGAAAAGCGGGTTTATCGCACTAAGAGTGGTTTACTTCTGAACCACCTTCACCTTTCATCTCCATCTCAAGTCGGACAACCTTATGAATATCTACTTAACTGGAGATTGCTTCAAATCGACTTCGACGATCTACTTGCCAAGGATGTCTTCCGCAACTGTTGTGATGTCAACACTCTTTCATCTATGTACATCAGCACAACCAGAAACAATACTTCCAGGTTTCTGAATTTCTTTAAAGGCCGAGTATCATCTATTTGCAACAAAAAAGCAGCGAAAATAATTGAGACTAAACCGAAACACGTAGTCATCGTTACGCGTATTACTACTGTATGTCTATATGATCTGGATGATGATTGTGAAGCGGTGCATTCATTACAAGTTTGTGGTAAGAGTTGTATTAGGCAAGAAAACCCATATGGGGCCACCCGTCTGGCAAAAGACGCGTTTCTGTTCAGTGCCGCACATGGGAGTTTAGCCTATACAGACTTTTGCCCTGAAATTCATAGACAAACTTGCGCAGTTTGTTTGAATGAGCTTTTGGTGGGCACTGAAGATGTTATACTCATATTGTGCGATCATGCATTTCACTCTAGATGCCTGATACCTTGGTTAACAAAGTTGGTACTTGCCCAGTATGCCGCTGTATTACGAAGAATTATGCAACCCACAAAGATGAAACTCCTGTAGCTTCCCCACCAGGGGCGGAGCCGGTTGAATGCATGGTTGTGCAACCGCCAAGCACAGCTGACTCACAAGCCTAACATGTTGAAGAATTTGGTCTTCCAAGCCTCATTTTGCTTTCTGACTCTGATCTACACCAAGTTTCTGGCTCAAGCCTTGTTTCCCACTGTAAGTAAGGCATGGACTACACAAGATTCTGAACGCTTAACAACTAGGCTGTAGTTGGTTAATTTCACAGATTTAATTTACTAAATTAGCTTCAACTGAACTTAACTTTTGTGCTCTAGTCTAATCATATTACTGTTCTATAGATTTTTTATGGTTAGACTAGGGTAATTTTGAGATTTACAATTCAAGGATGTGTCTTTAGCACTCGCAGTTCATTTTTGTCGCTAGGATTCAGTATATATCATTAATTATTTTTGTTTGAAACTAGGGTCTCCAAGTTCGTTTCGCTGAATGAGTATAAATCATGTTTTCTTTCCAACTTATATACCTGTCATATTAGCTCTCCATTGTTCTAAATATGTCAGTAGTATCTGTATAAGGCTTAAATTCCCACAATGGTGGAGTCATATTTTCTTTAATGAGAAGAAAAGTTCAAAACATGTAAGATGTAACCAAATCCTCTAGCAAGATTAAAGGGCTGTTGTACAGTAGGAAGTTTGTCTTGTCTTGATGTGGGTTTTGATAGAGGTCGAAACTGCAGTTGGGATCGGGAGATTGCCTAAAACATTTGTCACACATAATACTGCAAACTTCCTACTGATTGGGGTGTGGGAAAACCAAATTTCTCTTGAAAAAGGAGCATTCTAAGAACAGGTGATTTGGTTAAGAGCAAGTCTTATGGTGGAATCCAACCTATTCCAAGTGTGGAAAATTCATGGAATGTCAAGTCTAATGGCTTTTCCAAGTTGGTGTTTTCCACCCAAAATCCAAGCAATGTTCCACGGTTTGGTGGAATGGCGCGTGGAATCCATCAAAAACGCAATAACAATAGCGCTGAACGCCAATAAGAATGGCGCGGTAGAGGACAAGAAACGCTAATAAGAATAGCGTAAAACGCTATTAAGATTGGAGCTTAGCTCCATTAAGATTAGCGTTTTTTTTATCCGTAGATTTAAACCGAGTTGTTGAGAATCTAACGCTAAGAAAAAACGCTTAATAAGATTGGAGCTTAGCTCCATTAAGATTGGCGTTTTTTTATCCGTAGATTTAAACTGAGTTGTTGAGAATCTAACGGCTAAGAAAAAAAACGCTAATAAGATTGGCGTTTAACTCCATTAAGAATAACGTTTTTTAGCGCTATTAAGAATGGAGCTTAGCTCCATTAAAATTAGCGTTTCTACTATTCCACCATTACACTTGCGCTTCCACCACTATTCCAAGTGCTGAGGTGGCGTGGAAGATGAAAGATGGATAGATTCCACCATAAGACTTGCCCTAAGGACGATATCCAAAATGGACTCAGAATTCACTCGAGAGTGACAGCACTGACAGGGTCAACTAGATCCTTGACCAAAAAGAGACGAATCTACCCCTGAGGTAGAGCTGGCATGATCAGAAAACGAGACCCCAGGAATCCAATTTTGCATGGCAGACAGAATCACCATTGTGAATTTGCTATCTTTCGAATTTTCTAACGTTATCAATGCCTTTCACTAAACCTTTCCATAGCCAAAAGCTACTTGAAGGGGCTTTAGTGCAGTTTAACATATTCGTGTTTCTATAATATTTTGTTTTCAAAAAACCTTAACCCACAAGTGGTCAGGCTGTTGATCATCCTCCGACCAACTTTGGCTATCATAGCCATGTTGAAATTTAAGTATTTAAAAGCGAAACCCCACATTGATTTGGGGAGGCCTCGGGGGATAAAGACTTGGGGGCATAACATCATCCCCCACCAGAAATTTCTGATGAGATTGAGTCGTAGTTTTAATTAAAAACACCTACCTGCAGCCGCAGACAACAACTTGCTCTTCCAAGTTCCATCCTTTTAAGTCCGGTGGAGCTTTTCAAATACAGGAAATTAAAATTTCCACCGTGTATTTTAAGGGCACCCCTTATCTACATCCTAGCTAGACATAAAAGCCTTCGTAAAAAACCATTCGCCCACAAAGTTTTGATTAAAGCGAACCCTAGATCTACCAAATACTGATGACTGCAGCCAAAAAAGAATCCGGCCTGTATGTAAGAACTCTCCGGAACTCCGACCAGATATCAAGTGCTACTCTGCAATTTCAAAATCTCCTCTTACTTATTTATTGGTAAGTTCATATTCTGAATATATCAAAAGTATTTTTATTTATTTATTGAAGGTTATAAATTCAGGAAGAAACTAGTCACTTTTAGGAATCAGCTCAGCAATTGTTCTTCACAGTACCAAATCGACTAAATCTGTTGTGGTGACAAGTATTAATTTCACAGTCTTAGCTTTGTTTCTTGTTTTTTACTCACAACTTTAGTTATTTTCCTAGTTTTTTTATTAATTTCAGGGTCAATTTGTTGCGGTTAATACCCACAAAATTTTAGCTTGTTTTCGTTTTCTTGGTTGTTTAATAAGCATTCATTGTGGCGCTGAAGAGTTTTGAACATTGAACTACAGGTTTAACTGTTTAAGGCGGCTTTACTAGAGTATCATATTTCAAACAAAGATGTCATTCGCAGGATGTTATCCTAGTCTGGATTCTGAGGTTCCTATCAGTCTTGTGCGTGATAAAAGAGTGCCAAATCCTACTACAGGTACTAAAGTTTTTATTGAGGTTCAAGTCAGAGAAAAACGGGTTTATCGCACTAGGAGTGGTTTACTTCTCAACCACCTTCACGTTTCTCCGTCTCAAGTCGTACCACCTTACGAATATCTATTATCATGGAGATTGCTTCAGATCGAATTGGATGATCTACTTGCAAAAGATGTCTTCCGCAATTGTTGCGATGTTAACTCTCTTTCATCTATGTACATCGGCACAAACAAACACACTGCTGCCAGGTTTGTGAATTCCTATAAGGGCCAAGTATCATTTTTTTGCAACAAAAAAGCAGCAAAGATAATCAAGTTTAAACCGAAATTTTTAGTCATTGTTACACAAATTACTACTGTATGTGTGTATGATCTGGGTGATGATTCTGAAGCGGAGCATTCATTGAAAGTTTGTGGTAAGAGTTGTATTAGGGAAGAAAACCCATATGGGCAACCCGTCTACCAAAAAGTGCTTTTCTATTCCATCCTGCACATGGGAGTTTAGCCTATACAGATTCTGACACTTACTTTCATCGACAAACTTGCACAATTTGTTTGGATGAGCTCTTGGTGGGCAGTCATGATATTATCATCGTAATGTGCGACCATGCATTTCACTCTAGATGTCTGATACCTTGGTTCAACAAAGTTGGTACTTGCCCAGTATGCCGCCGTATATTGAAGATTTATGCATCCAGAAATCTTCCAGCACGTGTTGCTTGCCCACCATAGGCGGAGCCAGGTGAATGCATTGGTGTCCAACCGCCCACTGTAAGTTAAGAATTTGGGCGTCCAAGGCTAATTTTGCTTTCTTGCAGACGCTAGCAACACTTTGCTTCCCCTTACTCAAGTTTCTGGCTCAAGCCTTGTTTCCCACTGTAAGTTACGCATGGACTACACAAGGATTCTGAAAGCTTAACAACTAGGCTTTAGTAGTTGGTTAATTTCACAGATTTAATTTACTCAATTAGCTTCAACTGAACTTATCTTTGTACTCTGGTCTAGTCTAATCATATTACTGTTCTCAAGGTTTTTTACCCGGATTTGTGTTGTTAGAAACTTTCCCTGTTATTATTATTATCTACGGCATGAGGAAAAACTAAAGAAAGAAACGCTATGTAAGCAAAGCCTACGGCATCCCCAGACATGAAGAACATTCAAAAACACCCTACAAGAACTCTTAATACCTCTTCTTGACATGGGTTCTTTTCCCACACCCCAATTTCTCATTGCTAGAAACTCCATTCCTAGCTAGGAAATATCCTTTTCAGAATTTAAAGATCTATCCACAATACCTTCAAGAATGTTTTCCGCTACATTTTTCTTTTCATCCTCGAGAGACATCGAGAAGGTTAATAAAATTCTTAATCTTTTTCGAAATGTCGTTACTGGTGTTCTCTATTCATTGGCTTAAAATGAGAAACATCCTCTAGATGCTTCTCCTCCCTCGTCTCCTCCATATCTGTTTCGTAGTCTGATTCCTCGTTAGAATGATCACAATCCTCCACATTAAGTTCATTTTCTTGTATTGGTCTTTATCTTTTCATTCCAGAATTCTTGGTTCTTTTACACCATAAGAAAATTACTGCCCCTGCTGATTGTTCTCCCCAGATAAGTGAACTCAGAACAAAGAAGGTGGAGATAAATATTGCTGGGTAAATGAATGCTGTTTTCAGAATAAGCGCCTTTGAACATGCAATAAAGACGAGCTGAGCAGAAACTTCCGAATAGACCCATGAACACCCGTAGGAGAACCATGGCAGTCATCAGGCCTTCTCGGTTAGATGCGGAAAGAAATGTTAAAGTAGCGCATGCAACTTTCATCATTACAAGCATCACTCCGGTTTCGTATTGTCTTTTTCTCTGACACATTTTCTTTTAATTCTATTCAAGAGTTCTGCAGTGTAGGTGATGATTCTTGCCTTATTCTTTGGGATGCTCGTATCGGCACAAGTCCAACTGTCTAGGTTAATCCTTTACTTCTTTCATTCTGATCATTTCCACCTCTTTTCCCCTTCTTCTTCTGCTGTACATTCCTTTGTCTGATATTGTTAAGCAACCCACGTCTAATATAATGGTATCACTTGCGCATTAGCAACTAGCAAGATTGCTCGTTTTTCTTGATCTTTGTGCTCTAGAGGTGAAGTTTTGGTTTGTAATCTCATGACCTGGGTGTTTTTCTTTGTTTTTGAGTCTACAGGTTGAAAAGGCTCAGAATGCTGATCTGCATTGTGTCGATTGGAATTGCCACGATGAAAACCTTATTCTGACCGGGTATGTATTTGACATACCTGCCTCATCTTGCAAAAAAAGGTGTGGGTTCATGAGAAGATAGGCTATCCCTTATTAGGATTTCTTAAGATTTTTTTCCCTTATCATGAGAAGATATATGCCAATGTTTTGTGTGCTAAGTAAGCTACTGGGTTAGTTTGTTGGTATCATACATTACTTGGATTTAACTTCAAGGATATGTCAATCGATTTCTTAAGATTTTGAACATTGTTACAGTTTTTTTTTTTTTTTTTTAACTTTATTTATTTAGCAGATCATAATTTGTAAGTTTAATCTAATCACCGGTAGGTGGAGTTAAGTTATACCATCTGCATGCAAGTTACTGAATTGTCTGCAATCTGCATATGTAATGGAAGTAGAGCATAGTTCTTAATATAGCTCAGTTTCACAATAATAAAACATTTTTCACTTTTGCGGAACTTGATGACGTTTCTGATTCATGCAGCGATAAAGTTGTTGACTTTCACTGGAATACATCTGATCCATGGACAATTGTTAGCGTCTCCGATGATTGCGCAAGCAGTGGCGGTTTGGTGGTGGGTTGTTGGCTTTCACTAGAATACATCTGATCCATGTACAATTGTTAGCATCTCTGATGATTGCGAAAGAAGTGGTGGTGGTGGGACATTGCAGGTAAGCCTTCCGTGTCCTGAATCCCGAATCTTTACAGTTTACACTGTACATACTCTGAATGTTAAACAGAACTTGAGGTTTGTCTACTGAGAAAAATATCATTTTGTAACTGAATTCTATTTTTGTCTGATGTTTGGCATAGATATGGCGCATGAATGATCTGATTTACAGGCCAGAGGAGGTTCGGATGAACTTGAACTGTTAAAGCCACACATACTGGCTTTTCTTCACAGATCTGGAATTATTGATTTAGAAGTTTTGGTATTTATTCGGCTTTTGGTCAAAATCTACATTATGGGAGTTGAAAATTGAAATGCAGTAAATAAAAAAAGAGAGGCAAGAAAATTTTGTGTGGGGAGTTTCTATAAACTTGAATGTCAAATTTGAAACGTTTTTTTTTTTTTTGGTTTTTGTCAAATTTGAAACGTTTGCATGCCTCGATTTATAAGTCACAAACTTTTTGCAACTTGGTATCGTCGATCTAAGAGCATCTCTAATAGCGGGTGTTAAAAATATTACGTGGAATTTATTTAGGTTTTCAGCATAGCAGTAGACTGAGTAGAGTTTCCAAAATCAGATTTATGAGTGGTTTCTTAATATTAGTTATATAAATTTCCTTATGTTAGGTATTTCCTATAGGAACAAGAATTCCAAATTTGAATCCTTATGTTAAGGTATATAAATAAGTTGGTCGTATTCTTTTTCTCTTCAGTCTTGATTCATCAGTTTTTTTCCTCTTTCTGTCTGGTTTTTAGTCTAACTTCTTCTTCAAAAATAATAAAAAACTAAGTGAATCTGCGGTGGTGATTACGGTCTTCAGCTTTGTTTCTAGTTTTTAGTTACTCACAATCTTATTTTTCCTAGTTTTGATTACAGTCTAGGGTTTTTAGAAGAAAAAGATTTGGATCAGCGACAGTTTCAGCCTCAGTTCGGTGGCATTAACACCCATAACTTTTTTTTTTTAATGTGTTGTGTCTAGTTTGACAGTTTTATCTTGCTTCGCTGAAATTTTGGTTGTTAAATAATCACTGCGGTGCTGGAGAATTTTGAACTACAGGTTTACAGCTTTACTAAAGTATCATACTTCCAATTCGATTAAGATGTCATTCTCAGGGTGTTATCCTTGTATGAATTACAAGAACAAGAATCCTATTCGACTTTTGCATGATAGAAGAGTGGCAAATCCTACTACAGGTACTAAAGTTTTTATTGAGGTTCAAGTCAGAGAAAAACGGGTTTATCGCACTAGGAGTGGTTTACTTGTCAGCCACCTTCACGTTTCTCCGTCTCAAGTCGTACCACCTTACGAATATCTATTATCATGGAGATTGCTTCAGATCGAATTGGATGATCTACTTGCAAAAGATGTCTTCCGCAATTGTTGCGACTCCAACTCTCTTTCAGCTATGTACATCGGCACAAACAAACACACTACTGCCAGGTTTGTGAATTTCTTCAAACGCCGAGTATCATTGTTTTGCAACAAACAAGCAGCAAAGATAATTGAGTTTAAACCGAAATTTGTAGTCATTGTTACAACAATTACTACTGTGTGTGTGTATGATCTGGGCGACGATTCTGAAGCGGAGCATTCATTGAAAGTTTGTGGTAAGAGTTGTATTAGGGAAGAAAACCAATATGGGGCAACTCGTTTGCCAAAAGGTGCTTTTCTATTCCATCCTGCACATGGGAGTTTAGCCTATACAGATTCAGACACCTATTATCACCGACAAACATGCCCAATTTGTTTGGATGAGCTTTTAGTGGGCAGTCATGATATTATCATCATAATATGCGACCATGCATTTCACTCTAAATGTCTGATACCTTGGTTCAACAAAGTTGGTACTTGTCCGGTATGCCGCTGTATATTGAAGGTTTATGCAACGTGAAATCTTCCAGCATGTGTTGCTTGTGCACTTTAAGTAAGGCTTGTAGCTGGTTAATTTTAGAGTTTAATTTACTCAATTAGCTTCAACTGAATTTAACTTTTTTTTTTTTTGATAGGTAGAACAGTGGTTCTTGGACTACATCTTCAAACGGAAGTTTATTTGACAATTACAGGGTTCAACCCCCTGATTCTGCGATGGAAGACAGCATGAGAACCCTGATTCTAATCATATCATAATCTAAAGATATTTTTTTCGGTCTTTGCTTTGTTAGAAATTTTTCTTGTTTATATTATCATCTTGGTCTATGATGTCTAACTCCAATTGAGACAAGCTTTAAATATTTTCCCGCCATTTATATTGCTTAAAAATAGTAGATTTCTTTCTCTATCACTTCTGCAACACCGCCACCAAACTCACCAAACTCCATCGCCACTGCCTTACGCCGCATTCCGGTGTGTCAAAAAACCAAATTGATTCTAAAAATTGGAATTTCAGAAATAAGTTTAGGTCCAAACTCCAAATTATGATTTCAACTAGCCAAGTTGATGCCAAAATTTTCTGTCAATAATCGAAGTTATCATCGTAATCTAGTGTTAACAATTCAAGTTGGTACCTTAATCTATCCCAAGTTGATACCAAAACTGAAAATTCAGAAATAAGTTGGGTTTCAAATAAGTTGATGCTAAAAATTTCTGTTTAAGTAAACTAGTATTAACAATTCAAGTTGATACCTGAAAATTCAGAAATAAGTTGGGTCCGGATTAAATGGTTGTGGGAAGTAATCAACAATTTCCATAATCTAGTACACAAGTTGATACCAAGATCTAGTGTCAACAACGAAAGTTGACCTCATAATCTAGTACACAAGTTGATATCGATATTGACGTATACTATAGTGAGTGAACCTGACGTGAATCAAATATGCATCTTCTGACGTGGAGCAAGTTGTGCTATCATTACACCACAAGTTCATCTAATATAGGTACTTGGATGCTTCTACAATTAAATTTCATACTATTCAACGAAATCAGAATTACCGAACCAATAAATGCATCAGGAGTGTATATCTGAAAGAATGTGGAAGAGTAACCAAGAACATCCTAGGAAAAAACAACAATACCATTACGATGAACAACATGAATTTTTTATCGTTTTTGAAACATGCATATATTATGAAAACAACTAAATTGTTATTACAAATGGGAAGGTGACTCTCCTGGGGTCGCTTAATATAATTTGGTTAACAAAAGCTAGGTTCGCCTGGTCCCATATTGTTGTTGATTAGTTTCGGATTGGCTACCATCTGTCGCGTAGTTAGCCAGACTGACTGTTGTTTGGTTTCTTTCCTTATAATTGTACATAATAGTCCATAAAGGAATTTGATTCATTCGGTGTTAATTTATGCGATCATTTCTAAAATATACCAAGGGTCTTACGTTGGAGTTTTAATGAAGTGCATGAGATTTAGTCCATCTTCTTTCAGTCGCGGTTCTGGACTAGAACTGTTGCCCATGTCTCTGATGTGAGCGTCGTGGTTACTTCAAGAAGTTGTGCAAGAGTCATTATCGTTTGCGCGTTCAAATATCTGCAAATGAATCATGCTCATGTTATACTCGGACGGCCTCTAGCTATCCCATCTCTGTTAATCCAATCTGTTACATATAAGGATAATAAAGTGGCTGAACAGTGGTGAAACAAATTTAATGAACCTAAACAAGTCATATGGAGCACATAATGTGTGACGCACCAGAAAATTACGCCTTTGGCGCATTTCCCCGCAGGCCGTAACTCCCCCGATGCGCCATGATGAAGCTACGATCCGGGCCTTAGGGCTAGGCAAATGCACGTCCATTTGCCCTTGCAAGCATGCTCGTGGAGCATGACGCAGCTAACTTAGCTTCCACACCGTTCCAACTTACCCTTGTCCTAAAAGGGTTTAAGGCCATAAAGCCAATGCCAATGCATTTTTCATGCATCTCTGGCTTTGCCTTTACGTAGGGAATTCATCACTGAATTTCCTAGCTAGCTGAGAAACCGTAATATTGCCGTGTCTTGTCCAGGCGTAAGCCTTGGACTTTGGCGTAGGCCGCACCAAGCCCTTGCCATTTCCTACGTTACCTCGCTTACCAACTCTTTATAACTTGATAGAAAGTATGAGCATCCACTTACTGGCATGCAACTAAGCCTCATCAAGTCTGGCCACAATCATCTCTTGCGTCGATCTACCGAGCTTAGATGATATGAGGGGCAAACGTGTTGGACCGAAAATGCTGCAACCCATTGCGGCTTCCTAAGTACCCTTCCCTACTCTAAAGGGATCAAGCACATACCGTAGTTCATCCACGAAGGGACAAGCAACTTATTCCAACTCGTTTGCTAGGCCGTGGCCAAGCAACAGTGGTAATGGCCTAGTTCGTATAGGCCGTTTCGTCAAATACATCCAAGTGATGCATAATCAAGTTCATGGAATGGCATAGTGATGCCTCAAAGCATCATATGCTCCATTCGTAAGGTCACGCGACTAAGAATGAAGCCTCGAGCATCATTCATACCGTTCCGGCCAAGTTATGAAGCTTACTTGGTACATAGTCCGCATATGCACCTTCAACCAACTACCCCTCCCTATATATGTTAATTTGACATTTTTAGAACTCAATTTGGGGGACCAAAAATCTTTCATCAACTCCCTGTTTACTATTCATGGCCGTTGCCATGTCTTTCTGAATGACCGGCCAAGATGGATGTACATTCGATTAAAGCTCACATGCCGTTCCACTCTTCGACCAGATGGCTCAACATTTCCGTGCCAAACCCGATGAAGGGCCGTGATGGTCGTATTTCCGACTTTGGCCCATAGGCCACACCAATGTCCGGTCGTGATGGTCGTACATTACCAACCCGATCTCCGACCATGTTGGCTGTCCATCTATAACCCAATGTCCATCCATGTTGGTCGTACATTTTCAAGGTCATCTATCCAACTGACCTAATGCATCATTTGATGCAAGATTGGCTCTTGGCCAATGTAGCTTCCAACCAATGCCATATTGGCCTTATCCAATATGCATATGCGATGTGCCTTACTTGGCACCAGATATGGCCCAGGGCCAAATCCATCTCACCATGCAAAGGAATCTTTGGATGAAGCTTCATCACAAGCAAATGGCGCATCTTTTAGCATGCGCCATGCTAAAAAACGGGTGTTACATTATCACACCCTTCAAAGAATTTCGTCCCCAAATTCAAAACCAAAATATTGTGGACAATCTCTTCGAGTTGGATTTCCTGAGCAAAAGTCTCATACCAGATGCTCAGAAATCACGGGTTTCTTCAAGTTGTCATGAGCAACAATTTAGACCTTCTGAGCAAATGTCCCATACCACCTGCCCAGGAATCCAAAAAGTGCTCACAACAAAACCAAGAATCACAATTGACCAGTGCCAAGAGGATATCTCGACAAGGTATCCTAGATAGCATCCCATACTACCACCCAGGAATCCCTAAGGTTCACAAGTTGAAAGATGTCATCGAAATGACAAGGCAAAACTCAATGCAACACTGTGAGGACCAATCTCAAATGCCAGTGCAGTTGGATGCAAGCCACCATCCCTGACGGATTTACCGGGTTGCCACTCGTAAGTGGGATGCTAGCCGGGCTCGACAAAGCACACCCTTGGCCAAAGTGCCAACGTGTGGGGATGATCGGTCCATTTGCTACCCACCGTCCCGCACGGTCTTCCGGATGCTCGTAAGCGGGGTGCCACGAGAGGCACGGCAAACTCACAATACTTATACAAGCTCAACTCGATTTGCAAAGTAACTGGCCCAACAACTACAAACTCTTTCCCGCGCAGAAATTGGCCTACTCTCCAACTTTAAGTTTTCCGTTAAGGAAAATACTTGTGGACAAGTCCACTCCGCACAGTCCAAGAGTTATCTCGGAACTTGCTCTGATACCAACTGTGACGGACCGAAAAATTACGCCTTTGGCGCATTGCTCCGCAGGACGTAACTCCCCCGATGCGCCATGATGAAGCTACGATCCGGGCCTTAGGGCTAGTAAAATGCACGTCCATTTTCACTTGCAAGCATGCTCGTGGAGCATGACGCAGCTAACTTAGCTTCCACACCGTTCCAACTTACCCTTGTCCCGCAAAAGGGTTTAAGGCCATAAGGCCAATGCCAATGCATTTTTCATGCATCTCTAGCTTTGCCTTTACGTAGGGAATTCATCACTGAATTTCCTAGCTAGCTGAGCAACCGTAATATTGCCGTGTCTTGTCCAGGAATAAGCCTTGGACTTTGGCATAGGCCGCACCAAGCCCTTGCCATTTCCTACGTTACCTCGCTTACCAACTCTTTATAACTTGATAGGAAGTATGAGAATCCACTTACTGGCATGCAACTGAGCCTCATCAAGTCCTGGACACAATCATCTCTTGCGTCGAGATACCGAGCTTAGATGATATGAGGGGCCAACGTGCTGGACCGACAATGCCGCAACTCATTGCGGCTGCCTACGTACCCTTCCCTACTCTAAAGGGATCAAGCACAGACTGTAGTTTATCCACGAAGGGAGAAGCAACTTATTCCAACTCGTTTTCTAGGTCGTGGCCAAGCAACAGTGGTAATGGCCTAGTCCGTATAGGCCGTTCCATCAAATACATCCAAGTGATGCATCATCGAGTCCGTTGAATGGCATAGTGATGCCTCAGCATCATATGCTCCATTCGTAAGGCTGCACGACTAAGAATGAGGACTGAGCATCATTCGTACTGTTCCGGCCAAGCTATGAAGCTTACTTGGTACATAGTCCGCCTATGCATCTTCAACCAACTACCCCTCCCTATATATGTTAATTTTACATTTTTAGAACTCAATTTGGGGGACCAAAAAATCTTTCATCAACTCCCCGTTTACTATTCATGGCCGTTGCCATGGATTTCTGAATGACCGGCCAAGATGGATGTACATTCAGTTCTGGCTCACATGCTAGTTCCACTGTCCGGCCAGGATGGCTGAACATTTCACGTGCCAAACCAGATGAAGGGCCGTGATGGCTTTATTTCCGACTTTGTCCCATAGGCCACACCAATGTTGTGACGGACCGGAAAATTACGCCTTTGGCGCGTTGCCCCGCAGGCCGTAATCTCCCCGGTGCGCCATGATGAAGCTAACTTCCGGGCCTCAAAGCTAGGCAAATGCACGTCCAATTGCCCTTGCAAGCATGCTCGTGGAGCATGACGCAGCTAACTTAGCTTCCACACCGTTCCAACTTACCCTTGTCCCGCAAAAGGTTTTAAGGCCATAAGGCCAATGCCAATGCATTTTTCATGCGTCTACTTTACCTTTATGTAGGGAATTCATAAATGAATTTCCTAGCTAGTGAGCAACCGGTCACATTGCCGTGTCTTGTCCGAACATAAGCCTTAGACTTTAGCGTAGGCCACACCAAGCCCTTGCCATTTCCCACGTTACCTCGCTTACCATCTCTTTATAACTTGATAGGAAGTATGAGCATCCACTTGCGGCATGCAACTAAGCCTCATCAAGTCTGGCCACAATCATCTCTTGCGTCGAGCTACCAAGCTTAGATGATATGAGGGGCCAACGTCTTTGACCTGCAATCTTGCAACTCATTGCGGCTGCTACGTACCCTTCCCTACTCTAAAGGGATCAAGCACGTAATCGTAGTTCATCCGAGAAGGGACAAACTTAAACCAAATCGTTTGCAAGGTCAGTGGCCTAGCAAAACGGTAATGGCCTTGGTTCGTATAGGCCATTCCGCCAAGATGCATAATGATTATGCATCATCGGGTCCGCGTGGCATAGTGATGCCAACGCATCAAATACCCTCTTCGCATGAGGCTACGCAACTATAATTGATCCTTAGGCATCATTTATGCTCTTCCGCTAAGCTATGAAGCTTACTTGGTACATAGTCCGCATATGCACCTTCAACCAACTACCCTCCCTATATATGTCTTAATGGAATTTCTACAAGTATGGAAAGGGGAGCATATTGACATGCTTGCTTCACTATTCATGGCCCGTTGCCATATAATTCTCAAGGACCGGCAATGATTGTCGAGTCTCCGTTCGTTGCACAATGATTGTGCACCACTGGCCCGTCTGCCGCACAATGATTGTGCACCACTTGTTCTGTCTTTGCACAATGATTACACAACGATTGCGTACAATGATTGCGTACAATGATTGCGCACCACCCTGGTCTTCGAATGTTTCTCGTTTATTGCACAATGATTTCGTTGTAAGATCGAGCCCACCTACCCAATCGCCTAATGCATCATGATGATGCAACATTGGCCTCGCCAAATGCCAAACATAATGCGCCATTTTTGGCGCTAGATACCTTAACACAATCCACCTTTTTCACGTTCCAAGTGGAAGCTTTAGATGAAGCTTCATCACAAGCAAATGGCGCATCTTTTAGCATGCGCCATGCTAAAAACACGGGGTGTTACAAATGTTCAGCCGTGATGGCTGTACATTACCAACCCGATCTCCAGCCATGTTGGCTGTCCACTGCCAACCCAATGTCCATCCATGTTGGATGTACATTTTCAAGGTCATCTACCCAACTGACCTAATGCATCATTTGATGCAAGATTGGCTCTTGGCCAATGTAGCTTCCAACCAATGTCATATTGGCCTTAGCCAATATGCATATGCGATGTGCCTTACTTGGCACCAGATATGGCCCAGGGCCAAATGCATCTCACCATGCAAAGGAAGCTTTGGATGAAGCTTCATCACAAGCAAATGGCGCATCTGTTAGCATGCGCCATGCTAAAAACACGGGTGTTACATAATGAATATCTAATATGGGAAGGCAATTTGAGTCTAATAGAATCACAACTTCTCTAATATTCTACTTGAGTGATAACTTCATATAAAACAGAAGAGACATCTAAGTGTAGACTCGGTACATTCAAATGACTATGCTTCAAAATAAAAAAAAATGGACTATGCCAAGTGGTGGTAGACCCCAACCATACAACACCATATAAACTGTAGTTGTACAAAGAAGATTAATATTACAGTCCATTAAAGAGAGCAAGATAGTACTGAATCTTGTACTTTGGTTTTAAATTCTTGTTCATAAAATTGGAAGAAAGTTAGTGGATGAACACACACTTCCAAACCCATCAGTTTTCATAGCCCCAATCCACTAGGCCAAAGTACATACTAATATACTTTCAAATCATGCTCCATTTACGATCACGAAATATACTTTCGGTCATGCCAATCATTGCACTTCTCATTCACTCCATTATGGTATACATACTTCATTCATCAAGTTCTCGGTGACAAAAGTTATAAACATGTTCAACAAGATTATAACAACTAGAAAAATAAAGTTAATATTTACTTAATGAACTGAACTCAAAATTCAAGATTCTCAAGATTAACATATAGGGCAGTCTTACTAAATGTGGAATTGGGGATTTTACTTGCAACAAAAAACAGCGTCAACCAAGTAACACCTAAAGAATCGACTCTTTTACATTACTCATGATTAGCAGGGTTTTTCTTGTCAACTTGCTTTTAGCTTCAATTCCAATGTCTTATGTGCGGCAGGACCTACACTATACAACATCATATCTCTTAGAATAGTGCTTAGCAGAATTTTCGAGCGAAGAAAAGGCACTTGCAAAGCAGAATTCATATGGTTTGAATGTTATTATTCATGCTGTAAGTCGCGACCTACAACATCATGTGTCAATATGTCAAACTTCGGAAGAAGCTTGGGATAATCTTCAAAGCGTATTCGAAGGAAATTCTTTAGAGAAAGAAGCTAGACTTCAAACCCTCACTTCCGAGTGGGAAAACCTTCGAATGGATGACAACGACACTTTTGAGGAGTTTCACATTAAACTATCTGAGATAATTAATGCCTCTTTCTCGTTAGGAAAGACTATTTCTGAAAAGGATATAGTATGCAAGATTCTCAGATCGTTGCCATCTAGATACGATTTTAAGAAGCATGCAATCGTTGAAGCTAATGATCTTTCGTCTCTATCTAGAAGTTCCTTAGTTGGAAAACTAAAAATCTTTGATCAAGAAATGTTGTCTAAACAAAAGGACAATCTGGGCTATAAAGCCATAAAAGGAGTTTCGACTCAATATTCGGAAGATTCCGATGATCAAGAAGATCTCTTTACTGAAGATGAATGAGAAATAAACCATCACTTGTCTCTTATTACTCAACGATTCAAAAGCCTGTTGAGACATCGAAAAAGAGGAGCACATGTGTCAACAAGGAAAAGTGTTCCTCCACTTAAATGTGAAGACACCTGGGATGATGATGATGTTATTCCCAAATATTGCAAGTGCAGAGGCTTTGGCCATATCTCTCCAGATTGTCCAACCAAGGACACACAGTGGAAAAGAAAAGCTTATACTACCACTCTTGATTATTGTCCTAATGAGAATAATCAAGTTGATGAGATAGATCATGTTGCAACTATTGCAGAAATTTGTGATTCTGAAACCCTTCCAAACATAGATACTCATGAAGAGTTCAATCCTTTGATTTTTGAAAAAACGTTTCCATGTAAAGATAAAAGAACTAATCTTCTTAAGTCTGACATTTGTGAAATAAAGTCATCGCTTGATCAACTCAAACAGAGTTTTCTGAATGATAAAGAGAAATTAACAAGCATCTAAAGAAAATCGAGATTACTCAATGCTCCGAAAGAGTACAAGTATCTAAGCTCATCTACGATATTTGTTCTTGTCAAGATGAGATTAGGGTGTTAAAAGCATAAAATCAGAAACTGAGAGAGAGACTCAATTGCTTTGAAAATTCATCACCTAGGTTGAATGATTCAAGAAACAAGAAAGCAAGAATAAAGATATCTGAGGGATCTGATTCCAGGAAGCGTAATAATTCTGTTGTTTGCTTTTTGTGCAAACAAAGTGGGCATTTTCAAAGGGAATGTTTAAATACAAAACATAGAGAGAGACTGTATAAAACCAGAAAATCAAGATCTAATCGTAGATAGAAAATCTCTTCGAAACAAGAGAATAAGCTCTTTGAGTATCATGATCCCACAACAAGACTAAGAAGTGAATCTAAGTGCTCAAACATTCTGTTGAAATCTCCAAAGGAACAAAATTCAACAACCAAATTGTGATAGTCTAACCGATTATCATGAATCCTTACAAGTTACCCTTAATAATATGGAGTAAGGATACTGATGTAAATATTTAGTTTTAAATATTTCTAAAAATTAATTTTTCGGTTATGAAAAATATTCTCAAAGATCTTTGAAGAAAAGTTCTAAAACTTATAAGAGGTAAAATATCTTGCCTCATTTTCAGAAGTTCACAAAAATGTCCACCTCTAGTTTCCAAACAAGAAACTTCAGCTTGAATCGTCTGATGGAGATTCTGATTCATCTCCAATGCTTCAGCATGATGTTCCTAATGAAGAGATCTCCTCTCTCAATGATAATCTTCTCAAGAATCTTTCACTAAAGCTGGATCTAATTTTATGTGAAGTAAGGAACATGGAAAAAGATTTGAGAAAGGAAGTTAAAGAAGTCAATGACAATGTTGTGAGTCTTGAATCTAAGCTCGTGATCATTGAAGATGATTGGAATCCAGTGAAATCTGCGGATCCAGTTTCAGCATTGGATGAAAACTCTAAAAAGTCTATTTCAGAGTTTCACAAATGAGATGAAAAATAGAAATTAATTTTTGATTTCTTTCATTGATTGTATTGGTCTATTATGAATAAAATTATTTGATTGGTAATTTTTCTTGTGATAGTTTTCGGTTTACATAGCCTGTGCTTAATTGCTTTTACCTTATTGTTATGTATGTTTATGGGATGTTTGATTTCGGTTTTACTACCTTAGTATTCGATCTCATATACTGTGAACCCTCATGGTTTGGGTGACTTTTTGATATAGCGGGATTAAGTTCTGGCCCTAGTAGGTAGGCTTTATCAAAGGATTACGAGGGGTTCTGGTAGAAACAATATGTGAAAAAGTCACAATATGTTGAATGAGTTTTGGTTTATCATAAAAGCATTGTTTTGACGGTTTTCAGCTTTTGCTTGCAATTGTTAAAACCTGTTTTCAACCTTTCTCTGGTAAAGGTTGGGGTGTGTTGTTATTCTTTTGTTCACGTATAAGGATGACAACGTGGTGATATTTCGATATCAATTCTCCCCTGTACGAAGATGCAATCATATTGGAGAAGTGGATGCGAAATTTGAGGTAACAATCTTGTTAGTTAATTGTTTTCCTGATTAAGAAAAGCCTGAGTTTATATTATATATATATATTTGTTGCTTTTGCTTAACAAAATTTCGGTTCAATTGATATTTATTCCATGATGTGTGTGTGGATGTGTGTTTCAATTGGTTCCTGTTAAGATAAACTATTGTTATCTTGCTTTATTGTGTGGTATCAATTGTTTAGGCTTAACAAAATTTCGGTACAATTGATGTGTGTGTGGATGTGTGTTTCAATTGGTTCCAGGTTAAGAAAAACTATTGTTATCTTGCTTTTGTATGGTATCAATCGTTTAGGCTTACAAAAATACGGTGCTTATAATGTCTATGTTGTTTCAATTGCTTCCGGTTGAGGTGAATAATTATGCAAGTTGATTTATTTTGTATGAATTATTTATGGCTTAACGAAATAATATGTGTACGGGATGAGTTGTTTAGTCCAATGCGATTCCGGATAAGAAACTAAGTTAATTCTGATCTTAGTTAGACTTATCGAAGTAAGGTTTCGGTTATTCAAGTCTAATCGAATGCCTAAACAAGAAATGCTAGTTAACTAACCTAGTACTTGTCTTGTTTAAAATTGAAAGGTCTAAGTTTATGGATAATTAGAACCTGATGCGAAAAATGGAGTTTATCTTTATTTTGGTCTTATCGAATTAAGCGGTTGTTTTTGAACAATCGGTTTAGCAAAGGGACTAATATGCTTAGTTGTTTTTTGGTTTGCTAAACTAAATTGGAAAAAATTATTTCGGACAATTGTTTCCTTGGAAACATATCAAAATAAGACTACTTGTAGTTTCGGTTTTGATATTGGTTATTAGAACATGATGTGTGGAACCCTCGTGCCTAACTCTACAGGTTTGCAAGTCTATTCTGAGATTTGTAAGATTCTTTTCATGTTGTCCTTTATTTTTTTCGTTTTTTTGTCATTTTTGTGACAAAAGGGGGAGAAATATATGGAGTAAACAGTGATGCTTGGCATTGATATTTATATTGATTGGCATCGCTAGGGAAAAGAACATTGGTACTTGTATGTTTTTATCTAACGAAAGAGTGAAAGCACATACTAAGGGGGAGTAACATGTCATATGATTGGTATCACAAAGACGTGCGGATTGAATATATACTTATCTTCCTTTGGGGGAGTAATAGCTTTGTTATTATAATGTCAACAGTGACATTTTCAAGGATTAAATGTAAGCAGTTTCACTGTGCTGTTGAATCGAGAATCAAGCGGATTGTAATGAAGTATTGTAATTTGTTTATCCATATGATGTAAGAGTTTTGTCACTAAAATTGACAAAGGGGGAGATTGTTAGAGCATGGCTCGGTTGAACCCACCAAGCATTGGTATGTCAAGTTTGGTTGTCATATTTTAGTGAATCAAAACTCATGTTAAGAGTCGCTTGATTATGTACTAGAGTTAAACTTCGTATAGGTTAGCTTGAAAGTATTAGGATATGAGACATTAAAAGTATTGCGAAGACTTGAAGATGTGAAGAAGCAAGGAGCTACAACGACAACAATCATCCTTCCACTTGAGGTTAGTGATATTTGACTTGAACAGTTTCATTCCCTAACGTATCTTTCAAGTCGTGCATATTGAAAACATAACTGCGAATCATATTTGAAGTCTAGATAGACATAGTATTAAGGAAAACAATACGAGGTTTATTGATTAACCATTAAACTTTGTAGATAAGACATCGCCATAATCATTTGAATGCTATTGTGATTATGTATGGGTATGAGGTGAGGATTTCATCCTAGGGAATAATGTTTACATGTGTTCTAATGAAGTAAGTTCATAGACTTGTTTATGAACCGAAAAGGAAATTGTCAGGTGTTATTGGTGTTGTTATTCATTGCATATCTTATGAACAACCAATATGTGTGATAGAGTATAACCGCTCACAACTTGTTGTGTTCTTGGTAGAACTGTTCACAAAATCCTGACTTATGTATTGGTATAACTTTTATTAGTAAAACCGATCTTAAGTAATCACCTGTGGTATGATCGGATTTTGTATGTTTGAGCTTGTAAGGGAAAGGGAACCGATCCTTGTAAGGGAAATGGAATCGATCCTAGTAAGGGAAAGGGAACCGATCCTAGTAAGGGGTGCAGTACATCAAAGGGAACCGATCCTTGTATGGGGTGCAACAAGGTTTATAGCAGAAAGGGGAACCGATCCTATGGACATGTGCAACACATATAATTTAGATACCATATATATGTGGGGAACCCATCCTAGTACCTAGTCAACCGAACTTTTGGGAAGCTAGTGTGACTATGCACAATATTCACATGAAGGTAGAATCGAAACTTGTTTTGGTAGAACCGTAAACCCATGATTGTGATTGAATGTTGGTTTGATCAATCACATAGTTCTTGAAAGTCAGATGAACCAATTCTAAACTTGATTGGAAGTGTGGCAAATCGGTTTCAAGGTTGTAAGTGTGAAAGAGAACTTACAAAGTTAAGATGTCGACAAACTTTGAACACGTGTTGTGAATGTTTATTTCTATAATTGTTCAAAGATATTCCTTAACGGCTAAGGGAAGAGAATCCCATCATCGAAACATAAGTAAGTTAAGAATATTTTAATTAAGGTTATTAATTTAATTTTGTAGGGAAATTACAGAATTAGTAATGTGCATTTACTAATTAGATTTTCCGAGAGATTTCGATCGTTATTTTTGGACGAGCATTTCCGGGAATTATGAAAACCGAATACGTGCTTTTATGAATATCTTGAGAATATTTTCGGTTTTGTAAATTCCTTGGTGTCCAAACTTCCTTGTCTATAAATACACGAAGTTTTCCTTTCTAGCAACCTAATCCTTCGTAACAACAGATTTACTCTTTTGTTGTTGTTACTGGTGTAGCCGCCTATTCGGACAGGAGAGTAACCTAATTAAGTGAAATATCTTACGGCCTCTCAGTTTAAAGTCTTCTTTGGGATTGAGAATCTCTAGCGTGACCCGTTGGTGGGAAACTAGATAATTGCGGTGTATCTTTGTTTTCGATTGATTTGATTGACTAACGGTGGTTGAAATCTGATTGCACCTAGTTTGTTTATTCTGAGAATCTTCTCTTCGATATAAGATTCACTCAAACTAGTTCAGATTTTCGACAGGATCTTTAGACCGGTTGTTAGTTCTAAAGACGATCTTGTGATAATCCATTGTTAACAGACTCCGTTCTTTGCGTGATTGATCACAAGAGATTCAAGTGATTGTGTGCAGGTTTTTCTTGAAAATTTAAGAAGATTTGAAGACAAAGAAGATATTGAAGATCTGACTTGGGTTTTATAATCTTTGGTGTGCACAATACTTGTTTCGGTAAAAGAAGATCCAATTAATAATCGGTTATCCTTGTGGTAAATTGGATTGATTAATTGAGTAGATCGGCGTCAATACGTTTCCTTGTGATTAAAGGTATTGATTGGATTAATCTTAAACGATTACCTTTGGGTGATTGAACATAAGATAGATCTAAGGACCCGACGAAGGAGTTTATGTTAAGATAAGCAGAAGAGCCTTTGTCCGACTCATATCCTTTGGTTGAGTAGAGTTGATACCAAACAGATTTGTTGTTCCTTTACTGTTTGGAATACGAACCAAAAGAATTGTTCAAAGTACGTGACTTATTCACAAGTCGGAGGCGTGGGAATATAGACGAAACTAAGTGAACTATAGGGTTAGTTACTCGGTCTCAACTATACGAAGTTAGGTGTAATTTTTTGTAGCGGTTTAATCCTGATAGTATTCAATTCTGTACAAGATCCCGGGGTTTTTCTGCATTTGCGGATTCCTCGTTAACAAAATCTTGTTGTGTCATTTACTTTTATTTTCCGCATTTATAATTGTCTTATTATAATTAAAGTAAATTACACAAACGTTAATTCCTATTTACTTGATAAGCAATCCTATTGTGTTTGGTTAAGTCCGAACCTTTGTATCAAGTAAACATACTTCGTTGTTGTATTGTCTCGATCTCGTAACCATAGACGATCACACAAAATGTGAACCGATTAGTTGTATTGTCTCGAATCAGTCCATAGACAATCACTTTCGGAGAAAGGACTTATAGGTAGGAAAAGTTTTAGCTTGACGTATATTTGGGTACCCTCTCCTTTTCACCCATTTTCTGTCCTTACCAATGGCTCGTTATTTGGTAAGTTTACACCCGAGAAAGGTTTACGCCAAGACGACCATTTATCTCCATTTATTTTTATTCTCGTCTTTGAGGGTCTAACTATGATGTTTGTTAAAGCTGAAATGGAGGGTATGCTTAGGGGTTTTTGTTCTTCTTCTTCTTATGTCAATGCTATGAAAGTTAGCTATCTCCAATTCGCTGGCGACACTCTAGTGTTTCTGGATGATAGTATAGAGCAATTTAGAAATCTTAAATATATTCTTTTCTTGTTCCAATGTATTTCAGGTCTTAAGACAATTTTTTCTAAGTGCAGTCTATTTGGTGTTGGCGATGTTCAGGATATTGAGGGGTTGGCTGAAATCTTGGGTCGTTCTTGCAATAGTTTTCCAACTCAGTACTTCGGCATTCCTTTGGGGGACAAAGCCAACTCTACTGCTAAATGAGATAGATCCATTGAGCTTTGTAAGTCCAGACTTGCCTCGTGGAAGCGAAAAACTCTTACAAGAGCTAGTAAATTACTCTTATCAAGAGTGTCCTCCAAAACATTCTTATTTATTATGTTTCTCTGTTCATGGCTCCCTCTAAGGTGATAAAATCAATTGAAAAAGTCGTTAGAATTTTTTTACGGGATTAATCTTTTAGAAACTAAAAAGCACCATTGGGTAGGTTGGAAAAATGTTAGTAAGTATCTCAAGGTTGGAGGTCTTGGTATTAGAAGCTTAAAGCACTTAAACAGATCTCTTATTTAAAAATGGTGATGGATATTAGGCCGTAAATCAAAATCTCTATGGTCGAGGGTGGTAGAGGATAAGTATGGTATTGCTGACTTAGGGTGGAGAACTATGAAGAATAGGAAAAACATGGTGTCTATGGAAGAACATATACTCAACTGCAAGACTTTTTCAATAATCGTCAATTCAAGATAGCAAAGAGAGACAAAATAAGGCTATGGGAAGACAAATTGTGTGTTCAAGGTCCCTTATCTCATCTATGTCCAGGCCTCTTCAACCTTTCAAGTACCAATATCTTAGACTCAAATTTCCGTAGGTACTGGATTAAATTGGGACTTAGGTCTGCTGCACATAAGACGAATTTATGACAGTGAGACTGTTGAACTCTCTATTCTTATTCCGTTGATCGAGTTTTGTGATATCTCCAAATCACGAGGACCAACTAATTTGGCTTGGAGATAAGAAAGGAACTTTCTCGGTAAAGGAGGCTTACTTAAACTACTCGCAAGGTAATACCCCGTCATTCCTTTTCCGAGTTCTAAGGTTTCTTTTAGAGCTTGGCCTCATAGGGTAGAATTTTTTCTATGGCAAGTGTGTTTGAATAGGTTGCCAACTTTGACTAATCCCATAGACATAATGCCCTTGATTCCCCTAACCGGTGTTAGATTTCTGGAAGAGTTGAAGAAAATGAAGAGTATCTGCTGTTACAGTGCCATGTAATATCCCGTGTATAAAATTACTTCATCACTGCTGTGGGGGTATTTATGTTATGCCAAACACTATTAGAGAGATTGTTTCGGGTTGGAAAGGTTTTCCTCTATCTGCCAAAGGAAATGAACTTCGGAAACGTCTTCAAACGGCAATTCCATGAGGTTTATGGAAAGCTCGCAATGCTATACCGTTTAATGGTAAAACTTTCAAACTTTAGGAAATTATTCATGACATCAAAATAGATGCTTTTAATTGGTCTAAAAGCCTAGATTTCTTCAAGGGAATTATCACGTCTAATTTGATTGTGGGTTGGGAACGATCCTTTTTAAACCCACATTGATTCAACTTTTGGTTTTGGGTTGTTGTCTTTTTTTTTTTTTTTTTTTTTTTTTTTTTTTTTTTTTTTTTGGTTCTCTATTCGTTTTCAGTTTGGTTTATCTTTCTCTTTTGTCCCCTCTAGCCTCCTTGGCTAGTTGGTTTGTTGTATTCTTTCTTTCTTTTAATACATCGTTCTTTGCCGAGAAAAAAAAAAGAGTTGTTTTGAAGATGTTTGTCCAAACAAGTCTTGCTTATTAGATGGATTAGAGATAGTAAGAAAAAAATATGCAATCGATTTACACAAATGGCGTTGCTTGGGGATCACTTTGACACTAGATGTTTTCTACATAATTCTCTTGTTGGAGTGACAATTTTCAGTTGTTATGTAGTATTTTCATTTTTACTGAAATTAGAAAGTTTTGTCAAAAATGTGGGTTACTTGAACTGGCGAAGAGGTTAGACTTTGGAATCTCCCTTTAAAATTAGGTTATGGACTTCTGACTCGAACTACAAGAGAATGTTCTTTCGATAATCCAAGTTGGTTTTTAATGAGGTTTGACATGAACAATGTTTAACGAATGTGCATAACAACATACTCTTATAATCCGCATGAAAACTTATAATCTTGTACGTATCATACAACTAATCTGCATAAACTTTCATACCAAATACTGAAATCTGACTAGTATAATTATACTTGTCATCAAGTTGAAGAGAAAATATTTATCAGAAGTTTTGGTTTTAAATTTAAGCAAAAAAAAAAGAGTGATTACTTATTTTTTTTTGCCACAATATTATTTGTTCCAATCCTAGTTAGCAATTTGGGGAACGGGAAGAAGTTCTGGACGAAATACGTACGGGTATCATACAGATTCGGATATGTCAAATTTGATCAAAAAGTCGGTCAACGATTCGTTGTTCGGAGAGTAGTTCGGAACGGATGCGTACGTGTATAATTCGTTTTAGAAACGTGAGTTCGGTACAAAAAATTCGGCTTACATACATAGTAAATTGATAAGTATTATGATCTTACAAAACTAATTTATAGATATATATGATTTGTTAGGTCAAGAAAATAATAATTTAGCATGATTGTGTAACAAGTAAGCAATTAAAAAGCATAAACTTATTGTATAACAAGTATATTGACTTTTAAACATGGGTTATGGTGATAAATTCTAACTTAATATTGCATCAAGTATAATATGTACTCAAATATAAACAAAAAACAATGCAGAGAACAGTGGTTAGTGGTTCCCACTAGGAGTGAGCGAATTGGAAGATGAAACTAGGAAGAAAAAAAATGTGGCCAAGGGTTAAGGCATATATACATGAGAGAGTATTCCCTCACATTCTTATTTTCACCCTATCTCACGTTTTGACAATTTTTCTTTTATTACAAAACTATACTACATCGTATTTCAAGCTAATATTCTGAGGATATGTTCGTCTTATAAAACTTTACATACCCATAAAAAATAAGCACATTCTTAAATGTATAACTCCATCATCTACTTCTTTGAAAATTAGTTGTTGTTAAAATTAAGATTGGTAGATGGCGAGGTCGGGTATATATTTAATAATATGATCATTTTTTGTGGGTACACAGAGCTTTAAATGTAAGATGATCAGATCTTCAAAATCTTAGCTTTAAAACACACTACTATTTTAATTTTTATTAAGAAAAATGTCTCTCAAAGTGTGAGATGGTGTGAAAATAAGAACAACAACATATATGCTTGTTGTCTTCTGACTAATGCAAAATTCCAGATTCAGTACACTTTATAGTGGTGTTAGTTATGAAATCCATGTGTTTGGATTTAAGAACTAAATTGCTCTTTCACCAAAGTCCATTCATCAAAGTTACTGATTTTTTTAAAAAAATTTCCATGCGTTCTCACCATGTTGCTTCTCAAACATGGTCATCCTTCCATTAGAGCATCTCCAATGTTAGGGATCAAGGTCTTAAATTGATATGACACATATGATTTAAGACTTTTTCTACCAACTTTTCATCTGCAACACTAGGGTGAAGGTCATAAAAGGAGATGACATGTCTATGCGGGGCCCAAGCGGGGGTAAAAGAGAAAGTCGAAATAAGACCTTCTTCATGACCTTAGGTCTTAAGTCCACATCATCTTTTGTCTCTAAATTTAGACAAAAAGTGTTAAATAAGACCTTGGGGATTGGAGATGGAATTTAGGTAGAGAGTCTTATCTTTATTGTTCTTCATCATGTAGTAAATGACCCACAACCAAAAGATATTAATAAGACCTCCGCATTGGAGATGCTCTTAAACTAAGACTATTGTATAACGTTCCAAACCCTAAAGTCCTAAACATTGTGCTCAATTTCATAAAGCTTTAATCAAATTCACGCTCTTTCTTAATATTTACCTCTGTCCCAAATGGCCCACAACCAAAAGATATTAATAAGACCTCCTTGGAGATGCTCTTAAACTAAGACTATTATATAACATTGTGCTCAATTTCATAAAGCTTTAATCAAATTCACGCTCTTTCTTAATATTTACCTCTGTCCCAAATTAGTTGAGCTAGTAGTACTGTTAAAGTCTTCGGGCATCCAACTCAAAACCAATTGGCAATTAGTGGAGCGGCCCTTCCATATCATATTTAGGCCGACCGAGCGAAGCGAGGGAGGACTTTATATATGGTGACTTTGTGTCAATGTGAAGCGTGACATTTTTTCCAATTAGACACAAAAGATTGGATTTGGTTCAACGATGAAAGGACGACAATGCCCCTCTAAATCAAAATTTTCTTTTTTTTTCATTTAGATATTTTCGTAAATAAACTCAAGAGAAAGGCACTAAGGTATTAGACATTTTCGTAAATAAACCAAAGAGGAAGGGCAAAGAAGATATTAAACATTTTCGTAAATAAACCAAAAAGAAGGGCAACTAGATATAAGAGCCAAATTTTATTATAATTCCTTCGTATCCTATTTCTTTAGGGGTATAATTGACAACCAAACTTTAATATAACATATCTAAAAATCCGTGCCTTGAATTTTACAAATTTTATCTCGTTGAAAGGTTTTAAAAAATCTACGCAATGAGTATAAACAACAATATTAAATTTAAAGTTTTTACGAAAAATTTGAAAAATATTTATCATTTTAGGCAC
This sequence comes from Papaver armeniacum, assembly GCA_023531295.1. Taxonomy (NCBI): domain Eukaryota; kingdom Viridiplantae; phylum Streptophyta; class Magnoliopsida; order Ranunculales; family Papaveraceae; genus Papaver; species Papaver armeniacum. The sequence continues at coordinate 126,233 of JAJJWW010009609.1, read as the reverse complement.
AATTTTGAAAATAAAATGGAGATCCATTGTGCAAACTACCACAAAAGGATACATAATACTTTATGTAACCATATTTTGGTTTTATGCATCAACTAATTTTCTTTTGCAACGATGCACTCTCTCCGTTTCAAGAAAAATGATATTTTCACTTTAGCCATAAATTTTCTTTTTACGGTCAATTGCGAAGTGTTTCCTTTTTTCTTCGGTCGGCCTTCCCACCGTGGCAGCGGTCATCTAGTTTAAGTTCATTATGCGGAAACTAGTGATGTGGGACTATTGTTCTTTCACAAGTACAATTTAGAAATGATTTATCTCTTAAACTATATCACGGATATTCATAAATTTTATATCATTGAAAAGCATTTTAAAACACATACATAACGAATATAAACATGACTATCAAACGATATGAAGTCAATTATTAATAGGACAAAATTTAAAAATGACTAGCTCAAATAATTTTGGACGGAGGAAGTATATTTTTACGTGCGTGAGATCTAATATCCTTTTTTTTTTGGTGTTACCAAATCCCGAATTTTAAATCATTGGTATACCAACATGCTGACCAACTCTTCGATGGTGTTGCAAATCTTTTCTGCATAAATAATGCCAAATTCTGCTCCACTGTCATGGGCTTAATATCTAACTCTTGGATGGTGCTGTATCTGTTGTAAATCTTTCTTACATAAATGACGTCAACTTTTGCTACTTGGGTTCTTTTTGGTAGTCAATCCGACGGACCAATACTGAAATTGTACTTATAAATGGTGGGTATATATACCTGGATAAATTGGGGCCTATGCCACTTAATTGGGGTATATAGCTACATGTCAAAATAGGGTCATTAACAAGTAATTTCTAGAAACCCCTTATCGACTATTTATATTAATACCTAATATGACCTTATTAAATTAGTCCATTAATTTAGTTGATTAGTATTAAAAAAAACGTTTTAGCTGTGAAATTAATTTGTGTTAATAGATCATCAAAACATGAAAAAATTTAAAATTTTGAGTTTTTTTTTTTTAAGAACACCAACCAAGAATCGGTTTATGTTGACATTGGTATCAACCGATTATAACTTCAAAAACATACAGAAATTTTTTGAAATTTCCTTTTACCCAGAATCGGTTTATATAGACATGAAAATCAACCGATTATCCATAATCGGTTTATATGGACATGAACATAAACCGATTCTGGTAATTTTTTTTCTTTATATATGATCGGGAAATTATGTGTTGTTAAACATCAAATACAACTAGCATTTCTTCTACTCCATACATATACTCCAGTTGAGAATGAGTATGATTTCATACTCATTTTCAAATCGTTTGAGAAGTCATACTCGTTTTCAACTCGAGTATGAAATTATACTCGTTTTCAACTCGAGTATGAAATTATACTCATTTTCAAATCGTTTGAGAAGTTATATTTAAGTACTCGAAATTATACTCATTTTCAAATCGTTTGAGAAGTCATACTCGTTTTCAACTCGAGTATGAAATTATACTCGTTTTCAACTCGAGTGTAAAATTATACTCGTTTCAAATTGAGTGCAAATTCTTACGCATTTTCACTTGTACTCGAACTGAAATCGAGTATGATTTCATACTCATTTTGTGATCGAGTATTAACTAGAAGAAAAAATGGGTTAACCAGAATCGGTTTATGTGGTCTTTCACATAATCCGATTCTAGCAAAAAAAAAAAACATATAGAAAATTGATATTTCACATAATCGGTTTGTATGTGAGGCACATAAAGACCGATTCTTGATTTCTCTACAAATCCAAACTTGTACTCAGAATCGGTTAATGTGGGCATTAGCATAAACCGATTGTGGTTGATGTTCATCACATCAACCCAGAATCGGTTTATGTATGTGTACAACAAAAACCGATTCCTGGTAACATCAACTACAATCAGTTTATTCTAGGGCACACATAAACCGATTCCAGGTTGATTTTTCAGAAAATTAGATGAAGAAATTTCAGAGATTCATGGTTAAATCATTGCTGAGTTTCTCTAAAGGAACGGATTAAAGGGAGTTAACTCAATCACTCGAATTTGTTTGTTGCCGAATTTTTTTTTCAAAAACCAAAAAATAAAGAATTGAATTGTTGTTTGGGATTTGGTTTTAGTTTTTTATTTTGAAGAATTGAGTTTTAATTTTTGATTGAGGATTGTTAATAGAAATGATTTAGATTTTAGAATTTGTTTTAGGAATTATTAAAAATGTATAAGGGTAATCTAGTATTTTAATACACTTCAGAACCCCTTATCATTCTCTATTGGGTGGATGAGGAAATCCATAGGCCCCAATTAAGTGGCATAGGCCCCAATTTAGCAAGGTATATATACTTCCTCCAATTCCAAAAAAGAGTTACTATTATTTTTGAGTTTGACCAATTTTTCTAGAAATGGAGGTAATGGTATACAACTGCATTGAAAATACACCGAGTGTTGAGAATAATACAAGGGGAGGATTAGCACTAAGTATATTGTTTAACAATTAATTAGTGTCATTCTATTTCCGGGCCTATGTTTACTATTGTTTTGGAACTAACTTTCGGTGGTGGTTGAAACAGGTCGGGTAGTGTTTTTGATCTTCTAAACGAAATTTCCCTAAGCAGAAATTATAGGATGGCTGGTGTCACAGGTTCGCACTTCTCAAATGCAAAACCAACCAGACAAGGCAACTATGCTCCCCAGCACAATTTCAGACTACTCTCACTTAGCCAATACTTCAACTTCTTGACTAAAATTCTGTTTATCCCATACTACACAGAGGTTATGTTCACAAATCTTTCAAGCCTTCAACCAAATGCACACACTCCGCTTGATGCATAAACAATAAGCCAAACCAAAGGGAAATATGCACCAACAGAAATTTTCTTTAAATCGGGCCTTAGCCTTTTTATTTATTGCACACTTAGGGTTACACACTCTTCTTGTTCCGGATTACCCAATCCCTTCACAAGATCAGGCTTATATAGCCTTACAAAAAGCTATGTATAAGTAACTGCAAGCAGTTACAGATTTACTTTACATGTGGCAGTTAGCTAACTGTTCCAAACTTGCCAAACCGCCTAAGCCAAACGGGACCTTCCTATCAGTTAAGAAAGCATAAAGCAAACCCATTTCTCTGTAACCAACTCTAACTGTCGAGGCCATGTGCCCTGCACATGTCATCCTGCCTCGTTGCATGATGATCGCATTTGCCAGCCAAATATTGCGCCATCACGGATGTGCATCATTCTGCCAATGATGCAAGTGTGCTAATGCAAGTCTTGCTTGCATGCCTGCACGCCTCATGCATACAGGTTACTTGCCAAACTCATTTGGCATCTCGTGATGCTAATCTCGCATCCTTGGCCATGTCCAAACCCTGTTTGGCACATGCCATTGTCTAGCTGCAACTCAGACATGCACTCTGTACAGAATACCGCTATTATGGTTTGCGTTGCGCTATTATGGCTTCATTGCGCTATTATAGCTTTGCATTGCACCATTACGGCGGAGTACTGGCATCACCGATACTTTGGCCAAGCTACTGATAACGCGCCTATGTCGCATTTTCACTTGGCCACTTGACAGCACCATTATAACTGGCTACTACCCTAGTATAAGTACGGCAGCATAGTACAATTACTACTTTTGGCACCACCCCCTAATGGGCCCTTCATTTGGTCAAGGCTATTGTTACTGCTAAAGAACCATTTTTTGGGGACTACTCAAAAAATGGTGGGACTACTCTCAAGTTTTTGGGGTGGTTATTGGTAGTAATTTCCAATCACCCCTTATCTGAATTTTTTTTAAATACCTACTTTACCCTTAATGATAAACTTAGTTAGCGTGATGATTAATTAGTGTTAGTGTTATGATTAGTAACTGATTAGTTAGTGATTAGTGAGTTATATTATTGGGATTGTTTTGTTATAACATTATTATTGAGAGATAAGAAGAAGAAGATGGGTGTACCCAAAAAATCTTTTTTTGAGTTTAGTAATTATGATTTGAGTGATTCATGTGATGATACCTCATCCTCAGAATCAGAACCCCCTTCACCTCATAGTGTATTTGTCAATACTTCTAATGATCCTAAATGAGTTATTTGTTAGATGATGAAATCTTTTTGCCCCAAACTCAAGCTAACCAAACAAATGATGGATTTTATCACCACAACCTCGAAGATGAAGCTATGGGTACTCAGGTATGCCTCATATTTAGTTAATGTAGCTTGAATTGTGCAAAAATTTGGCCAAACTCAAAATTTCTGGAAAAAAAAATCGGTTAGGTCAAACTAGTTCGGTTACCAGATTTAGCTTGCGAGGTAACCGAACCGTTATTAATGTGTAGTTCGGTTACTAAATTTAGCAGACGCAGGTAACCGAACTACATGTTAATGGTGGTTTTTAGAGTTCGGTTATGTTTTTCCAGAACATGTAACCGAACTATTTTTATAGAGGTTACAGTGCATTGTTCGGTTGAGTCGATATCAGCACTTTTGTTACCGAACTATATGTTCGGTAATGTCGCAGAAAATATAAATACAGCGTTTCTAACCGAACCTTCGAGTTCGGTTTAGTCGATTTTTCTATTTCATTACCGAACTTATACATAGAAAATCTAAAGATCGAGTTCGGTAAGGCCCCAATTTATTTCTGGAAACTACATAACCGAACTGTGTGTTCGGTAGGGTCTATAAAATATTTACATTACCGAACTTGTAAGAAATTTTTTTATGGTATTGACGTTGTGCTATTACTTGTAGGTTCCATGTGATCCAATAGAACCAATGGAAAACCAACCTTCCCCAGTTGGTATTTTGTACGATGACACATCCCATCACTACATGAATGACTTGGTATTAAAAAATCCGGAAGATGCAAAGAGTTGGGCTAGACAACATGCACAAAAAGACATGTGCGTATTAGTATTGAATGGGAGAGAAAGCAAAACTCGCTTTTAAATAGTTTGTGAGAGAAGCGGTGATCCCCATAAAAGCCACAAGAGGAAGGGTTATGTTTATAAAGGAAAGACAAATAGGAAGAACAAAACTTTCTCAAAGAAGATTCATTGCCCATTCAAGCTTGCATTTAATTTGAACGAAGATTTGGGTGGATGGGTTCTCTATAGGGTTATGCAAGGTTGTCATAATCATCCTCGTCCGGAGCATCTTGAAGGTTATTTCATGGCGGAAAAGCTAACTCCTAAAGAGATGGACAAGGTAGCTAAAATGAGGACAATGGGTATTTCACCGGTTCAAATGCTCCAAATACTAAAGGAGGATAACAAGGATAACCACTCATCTTTGTCCACAATTTACAATGCAATTGAGACAATTAGAAGGAAGGAATGGAGAGATAGAGAAGTAATGCAACAATTGTTTTTTTTGGCCCAAGAGAAAAACTACGCGGTTCAAAAGGATGTGGATTCGGAAGGAGAGATAACACAACTTTTTATTGCGTATCCGACGAGTGTTCAATTGGCTCAATGATTTCATGAAGTTCTAATAATGGATTGCACTTATAAGACGAACAAGTACGAGATGCCATTGTTGAATATTGTTGGGCGTACTTCGACGAATTCACCGTTTACCGTGGCGTTTTGTTTCTTAAGGGATGAGCAAGAACCTAGTTACATTTGGGCACTAAACCAAGTTAAGGCAATCTTCCGAGGTGATGATATTCCCGGGGTTATAGTGACGGATAATGATGTCGCACTGATGAATGCAATAGAGGAAGTGTTCCCACAAGAACATAATATGCTTTGTACGTTCCATATATGGTGTAATTTTATAAATAGGTGCAAGCCAATAATTTGTCCACCCAAGAAAAAGGGATATGAAGAGATTAAGATGCTACCGGAACATGAACGAGTGGATGCAAAAGAGGAATTTTAAAAACAATACGAAGCAAATTACGCTAAATGGGTTGCTTTCAACGGTGAATGGGAATCATTGTGTTGGTCTCTTACCGAGGAAGAGTATCATCTAAATCTTGCGGAGTTCATCGCCCATTGGGATACTCCCGATTACCCCGGTGTTGTGTCGTATGTTCTTCGCCAATGGTTGGAACCATACAAAGATATGTTTGTTAATGCTTATACTAACCAATATAAACACTTGGGGAATCAAGCGACAAGTTTAGTAGAGTCGGCTCACCATCGGTTGAAGAAGAATCTCTTTGGATGTGTTGATAATTTCGTAACCGTGTGGAATGCTATGGAAAATTACTTCAAGCGCGACATTGATAGAATTAAAGAGAAGTTCCAAAAAAAGCCGTATATTCAAAATGAACGGAAAATATGCCGACAACCCATTGTTCAAGGGAATCCATTACAATGTATCTCGGCAATGTATGAAGTTGTTGATTATAGAATTCGAGTTGATTGAGAAGTGGGAAACCAAGCCGGATGAGGTGTGTGTATGTAACATGAAGAAGTCTATGGGACTACCTTGTCGCCATATGATAATCAACTACGAGCATGGCGTAATCCCTTTAAGCGAAATTGATCCATTTTGGAAGCATCTAAGTTTCATCCCTCCTCCAAAGGAAGAAGAAGCCGGGGAAGAGTTTGGTGACAACGAAATGGGTAGAACCGTACTAGAGATGTATCGTGGCATGAACAAGCTCCAAAAACAAATCTGTTGGGATGACATGAGGAAAATCATATATCCACAAACTTCGGAGAATGTTTATGAACTGTCAAAAGGCAAATGCAAAGGTAGACCAAGCAAAAAAGAAACAAAAAATCAACTAAGAGAATATGAAAAGGTGCTACGTAATAAGAAAAGTGAGCAAACCGCAAATACTAGAGATCCTTGTGGCCATGAGTATACCCAGGCAATGTACTTGGAGAAGACCAAGAAACGGGGTAGGAGTATTGAGGAGAAAGGCGAAACAAGTGATCGAGATTTGAAGAAAAAAGGTCCGATGTATCCATCACAACCAAGCCAAACATCTTCCGTCGACGTGAAGCTTAAGTCTCCAATGTGCCCCATCAAACCATCTTCCCTAGACTTGAAGCTTGAGGCTCCAAATAAAGACTATTTGAATGAGCTACCGCTATACATTAGAGAATACATTATTTCCACCGACGACGTTCCTCCGGATGGTAATTGTGATTTTCATGTTGTGAATCAGCAACTTGGGCCTTTCATTGAAGGTGCGAAGCGAAATAATGGGTGTGCAATCACTCATATAAGGCAAAGGTTGTTGTCCAAACTAAAGAAGAATCCGGCCTTTTACAAGACAATGTTGTGCGATGGGGAAGGTAGTCTCAATGAGCAATTTGTTAGGTATCAATGTCGTCTTCATGGGGGCCATCCGATAACATCGGGTTATTGGATGAGCATGCCTATATGTGGACACTTAATCGCCGAGGCATTCAATTGTGTGGTTCATTATTTCACAAAATATGTTAGTTTCACCTTCACCCCGAAAACAACCGTATGTGTCGAGCAACTCAAAAGAAGGAGATGTGTGATGGCATTGATTAACAACAACCACTTTATAGGCCTCCGGTTAAAACCCGATTGTCCATTGCCTCCAATATGTGGAACCTCTTATTGGCCTGCATTTAACCCGGAGAGAATGTTAGGTTGGTGTATCATGTATGAGCCTAACATGGAGATGTGGAATGCTTTGAATAACTCGGAAGAAATTGTACATGAAGGTCAAATTTCACTTGAGGATGATTAAATGACACATGTAATGTAACTAAGTATGCTTATCAATGGAATACTGTGTTTTTTGAAGAGTGGTATTAATTATTGAGTAAATATTAGTATTTTATGGATTTGCTAGATACTAGTTAGGTTAGGAATTATTTTTATCGAGATTGCCGAAAGGTTATATGCCCAAATATTCCAGGTAACCGAACAACGTGTTCGGTTAGGTTGATGAATAATATCAGGTTACCGAATTGTAGTTCAAAAGTATAAAATATTAACTGCTGAATTTGACATTGAAGTTCGGTAAGGAAAAGAAATTACAGGACAATGCTGAATTGTACAAGACAGAAGTTCGGTTAGGAAATAACATTACACGACCATACCGAACTAATACAGGACTTTCGAAATTTAAATTACATAAATTCTAATATCCGAAACGCGTTATGAAAAAGTCTTTAAGGAGGCGGAAATGATATTCATATTTGAAATCCTTTCTCTTCCATCTTCGCCATTCGTTTTTGATGTTAAAATGATTTAAATTAATCCTTCACCCCTAAGTCGACACCGCCTTACAATACGAAATAAAGCCATAAATTCCACAACCCTATCTCTAATCTTTTCAAATCGAATGAACAAAGATATATGATCACGGTTATATGGGTTTGTTGTGTCGGAGCAGAATTTCTCATGAATTTTCCCCCAATAACTTTGACTCATAATACAATTCATTCTTTGTTCTTCACCCCTATTTGGATAGTATAATATGTAGTTTCTGCAAAGAGAAAGATCTTCATTTAAAGTAAATTTAGGACTAGTAGCGGCCATTTTTTGAAAATTTTGTAACAAAAAATGTTAACTATGAGACACATATATATACCACTTAGGTGTATAACGGCTACAAATTTAGCTGTTACTTGTTATTACATTCTAATTTCAAAATTATGTACTATATTTGTGTCAGATAAAGTAGATTGAAATTTCAAAATTACAAGTTCGGTTAGGAATTAAAAACTTGCGACCAAACCGAACCTCGTGTTCGGTTACATGTCAAATACATGTCTTCACCGAACTTTCTTGTGAAGGCTCACACTCAAACTGAGCATATATAAGATTCCAAAAACACTCCAAAACAAATCTAAGAGTTGGTTTATGTGATTTCTGCATCAAGAGAATGATTTTTCCAACATGTGCAGTAGGAAAAATTTGAGTCTCCAGAAAATATTTCGGTTACCTAATATATTATACTCTGATAACCGAACAATCAGTTCGGTTGGGTAATAAATACATGTCTTCACCGAACTTTTTGGTGAAGGCACACACTCAAACTGAGCATATATACGATTCCAAAAACACTCCAAACAAACCTAAGAGTTGGTTTATGTGGTTTCTGCATCAAGAGAATGAGTTTTCCAACATGTGCAATAGGAAAAATTTGAGTCTCCAGAGAATATTTCGGTTACCTAATATATTATACTCTGATAACCGAACAATCAGTTCGGTTGGGTAATAAATACATGTCTTCACCGAACTTTTTGGTGAAGGCACACACTCAAAATGAGCATATATACGATTCCAAAAACACTCCAAAACAAACCTAAGATTTGGTTTATGTGGTTTCTGCATCAAGAGAATGAGTTTTCCAACATGTGAAATAGGAAAAATTTGAGTTTCCAGAGAAGATTTCGGTTACCTAACATATTATGTTTTGCTAACCGAACTAATATCTTTTGGATGAAGGCTAAGCGCTCAAATAGCGAGGTAGTTCGGTAACCGGTGAAAATTTTGCGAGGTAACCGAACTATGACTTCTAAGTTACTGGTAGAATTTTACGGTGTTACCGAACAAAGAAATTCAGTGACCATGAATTTGTCACAGGTTACCGAACTTCTAGTTCGGTTACAAGTTTAAAAATCGCAGGTCACCGAAAACCATACTGTATTTCAATATTTCAGTCTTATAACTTTGAAACAAAAACCCAATAAAAATTTAAAACACAAACAATGTTCTAAAACAAATATAAAACTGTTATACATACCAAACTACGAAATCCTTAAGTAATTGTTTAAAACACACAAACATACCAAATTAAACCATACTAAATCCATAACTAAGATGTCTTTTGAAACTAAAAGCATACGAAATCACTAACGACCACTTTTACGACCCCTCTTACCACCTCCTTGTTTACCACGAGTTTTAGGTGGAACTTCCTCATCACTTGTGGTATCGTCTCCTTGACCAGTTTTCTCCACAGCGCGACTTGAACCTTCTCCTCGACCCCTTTTACCACCACCTTGTTTAGCACGAGTTTTAGGTCGAACTTCCTCATCACTTGGGGTATCATCTCCTCGACCGGTTCCCTCCACAGCGCGACTTGAACCTTGTCCTGGTTTTCGACCCCTCTTCAGTTGCTTAGACCTACATGGCTCCACCATTCTTTTAGTTATAAGACCCTCCCACTGCTTGTATTAGGCAGTTTGTTCCTTACTCTCCATCGGCTCCCCACATTTGATTTTAGCCATCCATTTTTTCAACAATTTCGAACCCTTCAACACCTAATTCCAATTTTAAGCACAAGTAAATATTTTTTCAATAGTTTGAAAAACCAAAAAGTATAAGACAAAGAAATTTTCTTACCACATTATCCCAGAAACTTTTTGCTTCTTCTCCACAAATAGGCATCTCCTTCTGAGCTCTCTTAGCCTCCCTCTCCTTTGCCTTTGCCTTTGCCGCATCAGCCTTAGCTTGTTGTTCTTTATTTATCACAAAAGGATGACTAATTTCTTCATAATACTCCTTATAATATTCCTCACATGCATTTACATCTTCCCCACAAGGTACATAATCAGCTGCTGGTATGTAGTAGTTAGTAAGTGCATTCCAATGTGCTACCGCAGGAGTTGGTTGATATTTTGCCTCAAAATACTTCTCGGTGTTCTTTGTTCCTTGAACCAGCAAATTGAAATTTTCATTCTCCACGTCGGGATCCATTTGGATGCAACAAAGTTTTCTTAGTACTCTCCTTGGATTATATATTGCGTAGCCGTCAGGATACCAAATTGGTCCATAGTAAGGCGAGAGAATAGAGAAACCATTCAAGTCTTCTTCATCTACAGAGACATCATCGGGTAAGTCGTATGGGTGAAATACCACATCGTTTACAGTAAGTGCATCCAATCTCTCCCTCAACGAAGTCAACTGCTCTTCTTTAGACTTCTTTTGTGCATCCAAAAACAACCATTTTCCTGTTGTAGGTTGGTCATAGAGATAAGGGTCTTTTTCCCTAGCCAATCCCAATTTAGGTAAGTGGTCGTAAATCCAAACCTATGCGAAAATATGAAAATATCCACGTACATGAAAATTGAATTGGAAACAGAAAAAATTAGCGAATAATTTGCTAATTAACAATGTAGAAAAATTCACCTGAACAAGAGTTAAGTAACCTCCAATTTGATTACACTTAATCTTCGACCCTTTGTTCATCTCTTCCAAAACAAAAGCAAGCACACCAGTGGCCCAAGAGTAATTGTTCATCTCATCGAGATTATCCAAAAGTCAGATAATGTGCATCCACCTATTTCCATAAGTGTCGGGAAAATGACAGAGTTCCTAGCATATATGCGGTGACATGATGCCTAAGGGTCTCCCTGTCCATCACCAACTTTCCTTTCTCCACCTTCTTTTTTGTCTCTCCAAATGCTGCCTTCAACTTGACTAACTTGAATTTATTGACCTTCTTCTTCACCTTCCTCTCTTGGATTATACTCATCTCCACGTTTAGGGGACCTCACAGCACGTCTAAACTCACATTAAGACTTTCTTGCATCCCATCCTAGACATTTTAGAGCCAAATCTTCAAGAGCTTCATAACTCAATGAGGGGTTGTAGCCTTCTCGAAGACATTTACCTTCCACTGGTAAGCCGGTGATATTATGGCAATCATCTGGAGTAATTCCCATCTCGCCGAATGGAAGATGCATAGTATATGTCTCGGGATAATGCCTCTCGAGAAATGCGGATACGGAAACAGTGTCAAATTCCACATGTGCTAACTCAATAGATCTCCATAACACACATTCTTTAACCTTGGCTACAAACTCGTCACACTCCAAAGAAAGATCCCATGTGGACGCCTTTTGACGTTTAATAAGACGAACAACATCGTTATGATCCTACGAAAAGAACATAACACTATTAATACTTGACGAAACACTATTAATACGAAAAGAACGTAACACTATGAACTTAAAGAATACCTTTGTCGCATAGATCTTCACAGCCCATGAGTGTTTGTAGCTAAACAATGTTGCCCCTCCATCATTTGGAGTACCATAAGTTGGGTCCACTGGTGGCAAACACAAATCAACATGGGGAATGTGTGAGTATCTTTTGCTAGGAGGCTTCGGCTTCTTTTTCTCTTTAGCAGGAACAATTTCTTGCTCTTCTTCATCATCATCCTCTCCCTCTTCTCCATCCTCTTCCTCTTCTTCTTCATCATCATCCACTCCCTCTTCTCCATCCTCTTCCTCCTCTTCATCGTCTCCCTCCTCTTCCTCCTCTTGTCCTTCTCCTTCTTTGCCGGGTTCTAGTTCTTCTTCTTCTACATTTCCAACATGTTGTTGTTCAACCTCTTCATTTCCTAGGTCTTCATTTCCTTGCTCTTCTTCATCATCATTCTCTTCTTCAATAACATTATCAATTGTATTCTCCATCACCTCTTCATTGACATCTTGGATTACATCACGAAAATTCTCTTGGTTGACTTCCGGTAACGAGCCCCCTCCATGTTTAGCATTTGTGGCACCACGTTTTCGGAAATCTAAATTTTTGCTCCACGAGGGTGGGAGTTTTCAAATCCTCATCTAGTTGTAGTCTCAATCTTTTCCTTTGTTCCTAATGAACAAAAACCAAAGTATTAGCTAAACATAAGAGAATATTGTGTTATCAAATCAAATAGAACTAAAGAATAAAGTAAACACAACACTTGAAGTTAACAGACTATAGTTCGGTTAGCCAAAAAAAATTATGAGCGAGGTAAACTTAACTACATATTTCAAAGGTTCGGTTAGCCATAAAAATTATCGACAAAACCGAACTCATTCTTAACTTTTGAAAAATTTAGTTCGGTTTAGAGGTTTTTTTTTGAGCACACCGAACTAAATATTTCAAACGTTCGGTTAGCAAGAGAAATTATCGACAAAACCGAACTCATTCTTTCAAAGAAAAAAAATTGAGTTCGGTTACGAGGGATTTTTTTTTTTTTATGCAGCAGACCAAGAACTATGTAGTTCGGTCACCGAGATATTAGTCTTTTTTTTTTGCGAGCACACCGAACTGTTCTTATTTTTAAAAGTTCGGTTAGCAATTCTAGGGTTACACAAAAAATTCTCCTAGCCTAAATATCTACTGTAACTACCATTTTCAATGGGTTTTGATGATTTCTAATCGATTTCTTCAACAAATAACGAATTAAAAAGAATGGGTATGAAGGAAATTACCCACGGATTTGCATTTCACTCGAATCGAACTTCTTTTTCCCTGTTGGATGCTTGATTTGGTCTCTCAACTTTGCTTGAAGTTGTTTATCAATTTGAAATTGACTTGGGAGATTCGCTATGCTTGCAAGTCCAGGACTCAATCCTGGAATTCTTGTTGTCTGCTTAGAACGCATTGTTTATAAAGATTGATTAATCGTCGATGAAAAAATTTCATCGACGATTAACGTCGATGTCTACGAAGAAGAAGAAGAGGAAAAGAAGAGAAGAAGAAGAAGAAAAATAATCAGTTTCAAAACTAATTTTAAGTTTTTATTTTGGTTTTAATTAGGTTTTAATTAGTGGGTTATATTAGTGGGTAGTGGGTTAGATTAATGGGTTATTAGGATTAGTTATAACCTTAATTAGAATAAAGGCAGATTAGTCTTCCCTAGTCTTTTAGGACACCCCTTATAATGTAGGGTGGACATTTGTATCACAAAGTAGTCTCCGACCTTTTTTTGAGTAGTCCCAAAAAAAAGGTTCCGGCTAAACTCTGTTCTTTTACCACAACATGGATGGATTTTGTATAAATTCACAACCAACAAAGTTTCAAACAAAACCTAAAACACTGAACCGAAGATTCTTCTACCGTAAACAATTAATGCTAATAAAACAAGTAATCCTAATTTTAGAGATTTTTTTGCATTTTATGTTGAGGCTTTATGTTGTATGTGAATGTGATGACCTATGGAACAGTTCATTGAATTTTTTGGGTGGATAATTTTTGTTCCTACTAGTGGTTGTCGAATTGTTTTTGTTCCACTTTGTCTTGGTGGATCAGCGTCGCATGCGTGTTGTGTTGTAAAATCTTGTAATCAATCCACCTTCTAGTCTAGTTTATAAATCAAAGTAAAGAAAACAGTTAAAATGAAAAGTTAGTGATCTCTCGGATGAGATCCGGGATGGATTAGATTGGAAATTGAGGAGTGTGGCATTTACATTTACACAATAAATAAAAATAGTGAAATGGGAGAAAGACAAAACAAATTTGCACTGTCATTTACGTCATTTTAACTTATAAATCACTATTAACTAAAGGAAGTGAGCTGCCGATCAAGAAAAAGATGGAAGTGAGCTAACCAGACAGAAATTAGTTGCACGAGCATTTTCATTTCTCACCAAGACTAATTGGTGAAAGCGATATGTAGAGACAGAAAGTGCATATATAATAGGACGGTAAAAATCAAGTTGAATGGTCCAGTCATTTTGCAAATACTCGGTCAAGATTTGGGTTTATTCTATACCCACTGTTTTCGCTCACCAAACTTTTGTTTTGTCATTTGCTTACCAACAAGGAACGCAACACTTGTAATTAGTTTATCGAGTTCACAATGACGTTCTCTATCGAGTTCGATGTTAATAGTCGTCAAAGCAAATTGGTCCCTCTATGACTATGGGGTCACCTTGCTATGCGTGGGGATGATGCCTTGGGGATTTTTTGTGTTCAATGTGTTGCGTTTACATCCACTCGTTTCTCAGTGACGGGAAAAATGAAAACAGATGGTCCACCACATCCATCACTACATCTAAATTTAAAAGAGAATTTGAATCTTATTCGATTGGTACGAGGTTGGGTGTCCGCTGGTGAATCTCTACAGTCTATCTACATGGCCTGATAGTCAAAAAAAAAAAAAAAAGAAAAAAAAAAAAAAAAAAAAAAATGAAAAAAAAAAAAAAAGTCAGTTTTGGTGTAGAATTTTAGAATGAGACTTTTTGTGAAGCAAAAAATCTGGACTTCTAACTTCTGCTTCTGGAGAAACACTTCTGACTTCTACTTCTGCATCCAAACATGCTATAAAAGAAGCAAAGAAAACGACTTTTGGACCGTTGTCCGGTCCTACAAAAGTAGTCGGTGGATAATAGGATGGGGGCCGGGCATATCTCCCTGGTCTCTATATCTTCTGAAGTTTCAGACTCTTGTTTCCATACATATCTACTGTACTCTATTATCCACCGACACATAAATAAAATCAAAACCAAAACATTTAGCCAAGTCAGTAACTCAAACATGATAGACACAATAACCAACTCAAAAGATGCAACATCCAGAGTCAGTCACTCTAACAAGCCCCGCCAGAATATGATTAGTGAACTCTAATCATATAAAGCTAACATCCACAATAACCAAGTCAGTCATCAGTGAACTTCAACAAGCATTAAACTCGATCTGTGTGGAAGACTGGGCTGAAAAATTAGTTAAAAGCTAACACTGATAAAGAAATTATCTGAGCTGCAAAATGTATAAAATATCCAAATGGAAAAGGATAAAGGTGCACTGGACGGAATCTCAATCGAAAGTGCAGTAGAAGGTTCAAGGCTTCAAGGGCTTCTTTGAATTCAGTGAAACAAGCTTCAAAGGAAAGTTTTTCAGCTTTTCTTCCCTGTCATGGATATTTTTTGTCTTTTGGACTGCAAAATTAAAGAGCACGAACGGAGATAGAAGAAAAGACATGGCTAGCTAGAATACCATTTTAAATTCTCATTGTATTGTGTAAAATACTGCGAGTTGGGCTCTACAGATCTGTTCACAACTACAAATGTGAGCAGAAATACTAAAGTATGAGAGAATGAAGTTCAAACTACAGGGATATTTAACCAATGCAAAAAGAACAACACTATAACTTGTTTCTTGAACTTTCTTCTTTTCAAATGCTCTTGCACTTGTGTCGTTATCAAACATAAACACCAGAAGCTAGTAGAAGGAACAATGATCCAAAACCCTGCAAATGCATTAGAATAGTAGACTTCAGAATAAGAAAAGTAATTTGGTTTCGTTCTCTGTCTTAGTATAAGAGATATATTGCAACAACCAAACATACCAGGAAAACAGATGCAACTGTCCCGGTTATCAGCTCCTTCGCTACACTGCGAGTTTTCCTAGATGAGGTAGCTTCATATCTGCAACAAACGTAACAATCATTACTATTGTAACGTAATTCCCAAGGACGGGGAAGAGACAGGGTTCCAACCACACAAATGCATTGGAAAACAAGTGCCGTTACCAAAAGCTTAAGCTTCATAATATTCAACCAATTACCCTTCATAATGATATATTTCTTAGAAAAAATTGAAAGAAAGAGCAGATATGATATTATTGTTATTATTCCATGACCATTGGCCATTATAGCGTTCTCATACCTCACATGGTAGTGGTACTTCAATTTTAAAGTTTAAACAAACATGTAAAATAGAACAATCAACATGACCTACCAAATCCCAGACCAAATGGTAAACCTCAGACTGCTTGCAGTTGCAGGAAGGTTAATGGATTGCAAAGACCAATTTGTTCAAGATCGTAATGACAATAATTTCAGGAGAACTATGAAACGTCATGACTCTCTCTAAAAATTGGATCCTCTTAGAAATTGGATGGCAACTTTTATCAGAATAATCATGAAAGATTTGACTTACATATTCGCAGAAATACGATATCTGAACTTTTAAGATTTAACTGTTATACCCACTAGTGGAACTAAAGGTGGGCTACCCACCCCCCACCCCCACCATTCTTTAAGTAAGGTAAGGACTTTCTTATTTTCATGTAACTTGATTAGTTATTAGGTTCTCTAGTACTATTTTACAGATTTTGTAAGAACTTAATGTTAATTAGGTTCTAGTACTATTTTACACATACTATGTAGTAACATGCAAAAGAATTCTAGACCATACAAAAAGAGTTCCCATGACCGTTTCTAGGAAAATGGGAGGCTAGATTTTTTTGTGCATTAAATTGTGCAAGTACAAAAGAGTGAACACCAAATGGGCATGTACTTGGTCAGTGAAGGCAAGAGAAATCCTTAAAATACAATCTCCTCCCAATTGGTCTTGTGCACCAACAGGTCGCAAGGAAACTACAACCAATGGGTCTTGTGCAACAATTTGATTGCTCTACGCTTGAAACTACAACCGGAGCTCACGACAAGTGAGAAACTGAAGTTCCCTTGATATAGACAGTTAACTAAGGGAAATATAGAAAATCCCAACCCCACATCAAATTGCCAGCTTCCTTTCAAGGCTAAACTTAAACCAGTCTGATGGAAGGGACCGGAACCTGGCATGGCCTCAAGGAAACGATAAAGGATTGCAATTCCTGCAAGTCCTTCAGCCACATCTATTAAGAGGCTGGATAGAGCTATGGATCTATATGTTAGAGATTCTACGTGGTTATACCATCTAATCCACTCATATTTGAAGCTAATTTCTAAATCAAGAATCAAACCCTAAGAATTCAAAGATAAATGAATGAAAAAGATGAAGATGATGACTTACATGAAGAATGAAGCAGTAACAATAAGACCAATTGTAAGCATAAGAGCAGCTAGAGTTGGAAACAAAGTAACTGGAACTGGACTGCTGATTGATTTTACTGATCCTGCCTTCAATTACCAAAAAAAAAACAAAAACAAATACATTAGAATCAAGATCCAAATTAAAACCCTTGTAATCATACAAGTTGATGTTTCAAAAACTTACCATTTTTAGTGATTGCAGAGAAAAACCCTAAAATGTTTGATTTCTCTCCTTTTTCTCCTTGGTTGAAAAATGGGGTTGAAGAATTGAAGTTTGATCTGATTTATTAGGGGAGTTATTCCTTTATGTTGTTTATGGTATGTATCAAAGTTGATGTTTAAGAAGCTTGATTTCGTTGGATCGTGACTTTGTGGTGTTAGATTATACAGCCACGTGTTAGCTTACTTTAAGATAGCCGTTGATGAGTGGAACTGCGGTTGGAAGCAGTAAATTTTGGGACGACTGCCAAGATGAAGAAGCTAATCATCCTACCAACACTGCCGCGTCTTAGCACTCCAACATACTGGCAGCGCCGTTATATGGAAAGTTGTCACACGCCCATTTAATCGCCTAAAATTAAATATGCATTCCAAATGCGTAATCTTTGCGTACTTGTGAGAAACATGGACTTTAAACACCTGACTTGCACCATAAAAGTCAGCATACTCCATAGTTTCGTCACGCCATCACTTGAAAATCCGGTTTTCAATGATTCTCGCATGTTCTTCTAACATTTTGGGCTGGAATTTTGACACCTTTGTCACAAACTTTCAGTGTCTGCTGCTACTACAAGCTTCAAAGTTCCTTCCAATTGATCTTTCCACACAAGACCAACTTCTTCTAGTCTCCATACTAGCGAAACCCAAACAATTCACCACTAAATTTGACAAACAAATGACATTAACTTGAGTAAAAAGAGAGAAAATCAAAGAATCGTGTCCCCTAACACACTCTCCGATACCCGCCATCACACGCCCATTTAATCGCCTAAAATTTTCATGGGACATGACCGGCAATGATTGTGGTTCAAAGAATCGGCCACCCAAAATCGTTCACCTTTGCATACTTGCATCAAAGTACGCATCCGCCTTCACTCATAAGGCATTGCACAACGGAAGTCTTTTCTTCTTTCTCTCTAACTCTTCATGCACTCATAAGCATAAGAGGTTCTCGCCATGTACTTAACCAATTCTCACACAACATCAAGAACATAATGAACACAAAGAATACTGCAACAAACCAATTTTATTGCACTAAAGGAAGATTACAAAACTCGTCCAACTCATGGACCAAAACGGCCATTCATCCTCTTGGTGAATTCCTAAAACTCTCTCTACATTAGTGGTTCTTCTCTCAAACGAACAACACCAACATTATTGATTCCTAAGTTATTTATACATGCTAGGATCAGGCCAAAACTTCTCGTGCAACCGCTTGCACATCCTACGATGTACCACATGTCCACAGGTAGTTTTTCTAACCGCCAATCTGCTTTTCAACTGCCACCTTTTGTGTTGTCATGCAGATTGAAGCCACACTTGTCTTGAACGGTTAGGGACACTCTAATAAGGTTATGAACTCATTTCATAACCCTTCCAACTTGTCTCGCACCTTTGACTCGCTTGTGAAGCCAATAACCAACTTGTAACCGCCACCTGAGCCGTATTGCACAACTATTGTGCTTTACCGAATTCTACCTCGCACTAATGCTCAGTCATCTTGGCCCTGCATGCTTATCACTCTAAGCTAATGCACGAAAAATCCTTAAGCTTCAATCATCGAGGCCAACTCCTTAAACTCACTCTAGTTACTCATGCGTCATATATGCTTTACTTCGCCAATTAGCTTGACAATAGTAATGCCACTCTTGCATTACTAGATTGTTTGCATTGTTCAAGATTTGGCCAGCCTTGAACTAATGACATAGACCAACTCCTGGCCTATTCTTCACTCTTGCATCATCCTTGAGTTTGGGCCATTTCAATTCCACGGATATGCATAAATGCCAACATCGCATGTTGCATTTGTCAACTTTGGCCTCGTCTTGCCTTTCCTTCAATGAAGCTTCATTGTGTTGGTCAATAAACTTCATTACTTAGACAAAGGTCTTTACAGTGTAGCGCCACCTTTGCGCTTCACTGGCCCTGCAGGGTTCCACTATCTTAGTGCCTGACATTTTATACCGTATACCGCTATTATGGCTTGTGTTGCGCTATTATGGCTTCGCATTGCGCCATTACGACGGAGTACTGAATTGGCCTGCAACACTGTAACGCACAATCATTGTGTGACACTTGCAGCCATGTCATAGACCTCCCCCACCTAATCCGTTCAACGCCCTCGTTGAACGCAACCAAGTATAAACTCTAGACTTGTTCTCTGGCCTTGTACGCTTCAGAGCCCTTCTCAGAAATCAGCAAACTTTGCTTGGCCTTCAACCTTGCCAAAACTTCTTTGCCTAGTACCTTATGCCATCACTTAGCTTTACTGCCTTGCCATTGATCCTACTGATCTTGAACTTTTGTTGCTACATTGCACGTACGTTCCAACTCTTCTTCAAGCCGCATATCAATACCCAAATGCTTTTGTGATCTATTGCACCATGCATTTTCGTAACTCTTCCGAAATTCGACAAGACTCTTTGGCTAACCCTAAACCAATGGTCCTCATTCGATTGCATCTGCATCACAAATATTTTCTTCAAGCCATTCCGTGCCTTAGTGTATACTTCAAACAGCCAACATATCACTCTGATATGCATAATTTAGCTTATTGCCTTCAATTCCGACTCGACATTGCACTCTTGTAATTAAACAGCCTCATCAGACTAAGTGTTCTTCAATCATTTTGCAACACTCATGTGCAAACTCGACCAAAATGCATGATATTAGCCATGGCTTAGGAACCCCGGGTTTTACGGTTGTCTCACTGGACTAGGTTCCTCTTCACGCTCCTTTGAAACCAAAGACTTTAAGCATCACTTGCTCTTTCAAATCGCTACGCTTTAACGCGTGGCGGAAAAAAAACATCATGTTCTTCCTAACAATGAGTTACTCTAACTCATATACTTGATGGAGTTACATATTCATTCTTGATGCGTTACTCCATGCTATCACCGCCATATGTTGTCGCACTTCCACATAACTCTCAACAAAAACTCGACTATGCCACCAACTCTTCTATTTGTTTCTTTCACTTTCAAAGGCCTTCTTATTGTATATTTTGGCTTAATATGCTATGTAGCATCTTCCACGCGAACTAGCTTTACTTTGAACGAAAGAGGCAAGATCTTTCACTTCAAATACCCTCATTCACTACTACCTTACATAGAGACTTCATTCCAACACCAAGGTCCACTCGACCCAAACTGAAAGTATACTCAAAATTGAGCAAATACTCATACCAACCGATTGCAACTTGTAAGACCTAACAAGCCTTGCAATACTGACTTCAACTTCGCTTCTAAGCAACAAAGGAAGTGAGACAAAGACCCTCGTCCCCAATGTAGCAATTCACTTTGCCACATGCACTCTTCCAACTATCAACGTTCGTATGCCACTCCCATAACGAAGCACAATATAATTGACAATTAGTTGAATACTCTTTTTAGGCTGATGCTATCATTTTGCTTTAGCTTTCATGAAGATTTCTTCAAAAATGACCTCATGCCATTCTTATGCATCACCACTACTTTGTCCTTCTTCTCCATGCATCTACAATTCGCCTAACTTGCATTTCTTCACGCATTATGCATTCTGGTCATGCCCAAATCCCATTTGGCGCATGCTACTATTGCATACATGTTATGCCAATTAGCACCCAAATTTTAATGCAAACTTGTGCACCTTTGCACAACTAGAACGGACTTAACTTGGTCACTTTGAGCATCACCATAGAGCTCAGCAAAGTCATATCACTCAATGACTTCCGCGGATAAACACTTTGGACAGTTACAAACAAAGCCATAATCCTTGCAAATGAGGCGCCATCGCCTACGTTCCATGAAGCAAGAATGCCGCATTCTTCTTCAAACCTGGAACTCATTTTTACTTCCCATGCACAACTGGCAACTCTTGTCTTTCCCCTTCTCCAAAATCAACTTCAGTAGCAACAAGTGTTGATTTGCAGTTGACAAGAACATCCTCTTGTGGTAATGATCAAATGCGGGTCTTTGGACACCCTTGTCCAAGCATATTGATCTCACTCATAAACCAGGTGCAAACACACTCATTGTGTGCATCTAACATCAATGAAGAACTCTTTGCAAACACAAGACCGTGGTGTATCGGTTTTCCCTAACTTGCGCTTCTATCTTCACCTTTCCATAAGCTTTATGCTAGATAAGAATTGGCCATCCAATTCTTCTTTCATGGCATCACATTGCCACAAACATGTTTGGTTTGCAACCGGACTTTGCATTACCACCAAGGTACATGCATTCGAGAGAGATAACTATAATCTTCCATCAACTGGCTACGATGAAAACACCTTCAATCTATCGCATAAACATGTTCTTCATCTACTTTTCCACTGCAAAGGCCATTAACTTCTTTGTATTCAGGAATTTCCCCTAAAATTCCCATTACTATTTGTAATGTACTCGCTACTGATAACACCACAAAGATATGCATTCCAAATGCATAATCTTTGCATACTTGTGAGAAACATGGACTTTAAACACCTGACTTGCACCATAGAAGTCGAATACTCTATAGTTTCGTCACGCCATCACTTCAAAACCTGTTTTCAATGATTCTCGCATGTTCGTCTAACACTTTGGGCTGGAATTTTGACATATTTGTCACAAACTTTCATTGCCTGCTGCTACTACAAGCTTCAAAGTTCCTTCCAATTGATATTTCCACATAAGACCAACTTCTTCTAGTCTTCATACTAGCGAAACCCAAACAATTCACCACTGAATTTGACAAACAAATGACATTAACTTGAGTAAAAAGAGAGAAAAAATCAGCAACTGTGTCCCATAACACAGCTCTGATACCTGCTGTCACACGCCCATTTAATCGCCTAAAATTTTCATGGGACATGACCGACAATGATTGTGGTTCAGTGAATCAGCTTCACCCAAAATCGTGTAGCCTTGCATACTTGCATCAAAGTACGCATCTGCCTTCACTCATAAGGCATTGCACAACTAAGTCTTTTTCTTCTTTCTCTCTAACTCTTCATGCCCCCATAAGCATAAGAGGTTCTCCATGTACTTAACCAATTCTCACACAATATCAAAGAAACATAATGAACACAAAGAATACGGCAACAAACCCATTTTATTGCACTAAAGGAAGATTACAAAACTCGTCCAACTCATGGACCAAAAATGTGCCATTCACCCTCTTGGTGAATGCCTAAAACTCTCTCTACATTAGTGGTTCTTTTCTCAAACGAACAACACCAACATTATTAATTCCTAAGTTATTTATACATGCTAGGATCAGGCCAAAACTTCTGTGCAACCGCTTGCACATCCTACAGATAGCCACATGTCCACAGGTAGTTTTTCTAACCGCCAATCTACTTTTCAACTGCCACCTTTTGTGTTGTCATGCAGATTGAAGACACACTTATCTTGAACAGTTAGGGACACTCTAATAAGGTTATGAACTCATTTCATAACCCTTCCAACTTTTCTCGCACCTTTGGCACGCTTGTGAAGCCAATAAACAACTTGTAACCGCCACCTGAGCCGTATTGCACAACTGTTGTGCTTTACCGAATTCTACCTCGCACTAATGCTCAGTCCTCTTGGCCCTGCATGCTTATCACTCTAAGCTAATGCACGAACAATCCTTAAGCTTCAATCATCGAGGCCAACTCCTTAAACTCACTCTAGTTACTCTTGCGTCATATATGCTTCACTTCGCCAATTAGCTTGACAATATTAATGCCACTCTTGCATTACAAGCTTGTTTGCATTGTTCAAACTTTGGCCAGCCTTGAACTAATGCCATAGACCAACTCCTGGCCTATTCTTCACTCTTGCATCATTCTTGAGTTTGGGCCAACTCAATTCCACGGATATGCATAAATGCCAACATCGCATGTTGCATCTGTCAACTTTGGCCTCATCTTGCTTTTCCTTCAATGAAGCTTCATTGTGTCGGTCAATAAGCTTCATTACTTATCCAAAGGTCTTTATATTTTACCGCCACCTTTGCGCTTCACTGGCCCTACATGGTTCCACTATCTTAGTGCTTGACAGTCTATACCGTATATCGCTATTATGGATTGAGTTGCGCTATTATGGCTTCGCATTGCGCCATTACGGCGGAGTACTGACTTCGCCTGCAACACTGTAACGTATAATCATTGTGAGACACTTGAAGCCATGTCATAGAAAGCTACACCAAGTTGGATAGTGGTCCAGAAGTTGAAAAGTCATAAATTAGTTTGGCGATAGAATCTAAAAAAAAAATCGATCTTTTGTGAAGAAAAATACTTTTGTTTCTGACTTCTATAACTGACGTCTACTTTTGGTATCCAAACGCACTATCAAAATGAACCAACTGTTAGTGGTTGGAATTTAAAGAGTTATTATCGTCTATTTTTACTCCTAAGCCACCAGTTTTAGTCCTTTTCAATTTGAAAGAGTGGATTATTTCTTGTGTCACTGTAATGTTTTCTGAGATTTGCCTTGAAGAAAGAAAGGAAAATATATAAGGTGATATAAGGTGTTATTCTATTTGCAAAAAAAATTGTTATGACTTTGTAGATTGTGTTAGAGAAGCCAATAGGTCTAAATTTATTTGGATCTTTTGTATGTTTAACCAGAAATATTTTTGTGATGCGAAATATTTTTGTTTCTGACTTCTGGAACTGGTTTCTACTTTTGGTATCCGAACGCACTACCAAAATGAACCAACCGTTGGTGGCTGGAATTCAAAGAGTTATTATCGTACCACAACTTGTTGTAGTTTTTAAAATGTTCTCTTAAAAAAGGACTCAACACCTAGTTCATAATTAATATTGAACTAGCTCATAACTAACACCTAGTTCATATTTTGAGGATAATATTTACCCGATAAAAATCCGTCTCACTATTGAAGGTATATTAAAGAATCTAGATCGCACGTGATATTGTTATTAAGAAATCAATAGCGATTCAATTTTTTCTTAATGAGAGTTTTAAGCCACTTAGAAAGCTCACTACTTCATAACTAACTACTACTTAAACTTTTACTTCTCGCTTTTTTTTTGCTAGTACATCTGCGATCTCATTTTAATTCTATTGGCACATCAATGCATTTCCAAGAGTTAAAGGTTTCCAACATAAACTTATAAATAGATATGACATATCTCATTTGTCCATTTGACAATTCCTAAATTACCATTGAGCGCCTTTAGACATTTAGGCAATATCTCTCTAAATGGATTCTCCACTCCAGCTTGTTTGGTCCGCCTCACTTCTTCCAAAGCTGCTAGTGCCTCTGTTTGGTCCTCATGCGTTATTTATATATGCCCCTTCACACTCACTCACATCAGAAAATAAGATAAGTCAACTACCCGTAGATTTATTATTCCTTTTAAGAAAGAGGCATCGAAGTTAATCTTTGTGTGGTTCCTTTCAGGTCATTGAGTATTACTTCTTGTTTGATAATGAACAAGAATAGTTATAGATTATCTATTAGCAACTCTGACCCGGTGATCTAGAGATTGCAACAAACCTCTAATGAAATTTTACACTTGCATGTGAGTACCATCAAATACCATATGACATCTTAATTTCCAAATGTGCGATAACACAAACCCTGCATGAGTAATTACATCGTTATAACACGATCAAAAAATACAATTGACAACAATCCAACTAGTAAACCACTCTTTTGGTCTTATCCCACTGATCATTCATGCATAATGATTACCAACTGCAAATCAAAGTCTTTTGGAAATTTGACAATCCAACTAAAGATGGTCAATAGTCTTATACTCATGATTACAAAAAGGGACAAGTGCCTGCAACACTTTGGACGTACCTATATTTGAAGAATGAAGCAGTAGCAATGATACCAATCGTAAGCAACTAAGAATAAAAGTAGTTAATGTTGGAAACAAAGTAAATGTGTTAGAGCACTGCTCGGTCGAACTCGCAAGCGTTATTATATCAAGCTTGTTTGTCAATGTTAGTGATCAAAACTATAAGTCTTGATTTCTAGTCTACTTATAGTGATGTCTTGGACTAGGATAGATTGTGTAGTTGAGCATTAGAATTCATGGCATTCATCAATTGAGACGAAGAACTACTAAGGATAGCTTGTGGAACTTCATCCACAAAAGGTATGTGGAGACTAAAACTCATCTATCATTTGGAAAGTCTATTTCTACTCTATCTTCTATATTGAGACAAAAGTCGTATTACTATATAGTATTCGATTATGCGCATTTGAGATTTCGAGCTGAGTTTAACTCGCTTACATATTTCTTGAAATATGTGTTGGTAAGCTTCCGCTTCAACCAAGTTCATCTTATATTCTTGACTAAAGTCAAAATATGATCATGTGAAAATTGCTGAGTAACATCTTACATGGTTTGTGTGGTACAATCATTTGGTGTAGACTTGGAATGTTTCGTTATGATTATTTCAATAACTTAAAAAATGCTTTGATGCTAACAGTGTGTGAAAACGGCTATTGTCATTCTCTAAGAAAGTTTCAATTATTGAAATAGAGTTTAGAACACTTAACCAACTTTGGATTATAAACATGTTATGCACTCCTGCATATATGTAATCCATGTCCGGGAACCATAGTATGCATACCCGTATGCGTACATGTTGGTTTGTGAAGTACGGGAACCTAAGTACACGTACCCGTACGCGTATTGGCGTAAGGTTCAGGTCCGGGAATTTCTGATAGGTTTGTAGGTATGCGTACACATTCGCATACTGGCGAAAACCGAACTTGGTCCGGCTACTTAAGTATGCATACACGTTTGCATACTTGAGTGGTTAAAGTTCTAAAATCGGTTGTGACATGAACTAATACATTTATATAATAAGGAATGCGTTCTTTGCAAACCGTGGCTATAATGTTCATGAATTTATTCGAGTGAATCAAACCGATTTTGCTTCAATTGTATTCTTGTATACTTCTATGAGAATATAGCAATTGAACAACTATATAACTAGTTTCATTTGAGTCATTTGAACTATTTGTGGTTAAGATGAATAAGGTTGATATGAGAGTGTTCATATAGCTAACCTCGGTTAACTACTATTGAGCCAACCTAGTGTACACGTTTAGGCACGTTTACTCAAACTTAAATGAAGGTACATTTTATTTGTGTATAACAAGCTAAGTTCGATCTAAAGGTTGAAAGATATTAGCTTGAGTCTAATCAGGTTTTCATCTAACGGTGAATATTGAATGTTTTGTTACCAAGGTAACTTAGATTGCAAACCCTGATTTGAAAACTATATAAAGGAGAACTCTAGCAATTGGGAAACCTAATCCCCACACCTCTTGTGTGATACTAGTTGCGACTAGAATCGATTCTCCTTTAACCTTAGGTTTTTCCCGAGACATCGTAGGTTAACGACTTGAAGACTTCATTGGGTTTGTGAAGCCATACCCAACTATTTTCTTTGTAGTTGCGTGATCTGATCTTGCTCTTTCTATCGTGTTGAGTACAATTGTAAAATTGGCTCGAGATTTATATCTCTGATAGGCAAGATAGCAAAGTTGAAAATGCATGGGTCTAACAACCACACCCAACAATTCGTTTGGCAATCTGATAGGACTTACTCCAATACACTTTCTAGAGAATCAACTAGACACTCAGACTCAATCTAGAGTAAAGTATATCAAAGGTTTTAATATCTCTGTTTCACAATGTAATCAACAAATGAAAAATATAGAAATCCGCGAGCCTGATTATTATGTGAAACAACTTGAACGGTACCAAAGACCAATGTCCAACTGTCAATCAATTTAAATCAACAACCAAAGGTTGGATATTCTAATTGATTGATCTAAACGCACAACCTGTGATATTTCAATTATATACAAAATATAATGCAGAAAATAAATAACATAGACACCGGAATTTTGTTAACGAGGAAACCGCAAATGCAGAAAAACCCCGGGACCTAGTCCAGATTGAACACCGCACTATATTAAGCCGCTACAGACTCTAGCTTAATACCACTTAACTTCGATCGACTCAGTAGTTGAAGCCTAATCAATCTCACACTCGATTCAAGGTACAGCCATGCTTCCTAACGCCTCGATCCCAGCAGGATACTATGTACTTGATTCCCTTAGTTGATCTCACCCACAACCAAGAGTTGCTACGACCCAAAGTCAAAGACTTGATAAACAAATTTTTCTCACACAGAAAAGTCTATAGATTGAATAAATCTGTCTTCCACAGAAATACCCAAGAGTTTTTGTTCCGTCTTTTGATAAATCAATGTGAATGTGAACCAATTGATAAACCGGACTTATATTCCCGAAGAACAACCTAGTATTATCAATCACCTCAAAATAATCTTAATCGACTAGCGAAACAAGATATCGTGGAATCACAAACGATGAGACGAAGATGTTTGTGATTACTTTTATCTTGCCTATCAGAGAAATTAATATCGAGTCAATTATTTCAATTGAACTCAATACAATAGAATCGGGCAAGTTCAGAACACGCAACTACAAAGAAAATAGTTGGGTCTGGCTTCACAATCCCAATGAAGTCTTTCAAGTCATTAACCTACAGGTTCTCGATAAAAACCTAAGGTTAAAGGAGAATCGACTCTAGTTATGCCACTATAGTTTTCCCAGTTGCTAGAGTTCTCTTTTATATAGTTTTCAAATCAGGGTTTGCAATCCAAGTTACCTTGGCAACAAAGCATTCAATATTCACCGTTAGATAAAAAACCTGATTCAACCAAGCCAATATATTTCAACCGTTAGATCGAACTTAGCTTTTTACACACAAATGAAATGTACCCTCATTTAGGTTCATGTGACCGTACCTAAACGTGTACACCATGTTGATTCACAAATAGTTAACCGAGGTTAGCCATATGATTACTCTCGTATCAACCTTGTTCATCTTAACCATAACTAGTTCAAATGACTCAAATGAAACTAGTTAAAGAGTTCTTCAATTGCTATATTCTCATAAAAGTATATAAGAACACAATTGAAGCAAAATAGGTTTGATTCACTCGAATAAATTCATGAACATTATAGCCACGGTTTGCAAAGAATGCATTCCTTATTATATAAATGTATTAGTTCATGTCACAACCAATTTTAGAACTTTAACCTTCAAGTATACAAACGTGTACGCATACTTGAAATACCCGAACTAAGATTGTGTTTCGCCAGTACGCAAACGGGTACGCATACTTAGGTTCCCGGATTTCTCAAACCAACATGTACGCAAACTGGTGCGCATACTATGGTTCCCGGACATGGATTACATATGTGCAAGAGTGCACAACATGACATATCCAATAATCGCTAAGTGTTCTAAACTCTTAAAGGAGAATCGACTCTAGTCGCAACTAGGACACAGGAAAGTGTCGGGATTAAGTTTTCCCGTTGCTAGAGTTCTCCCTTATATAGTTTTTCAATCAGAATTTGCTTTCAATCAAAGCTAAGATAGCTTAGTAAGAAAGCATTCAATATTCACCGTTAGATGAGAACCCGATTAAAGATTTAAGCTAAGTTTACTTAAAACCAAAACAATATCTCTCTACCGTTAGATGGTCTTAGCTTGTTACACACAAATGAAATATACCTTCATTTAGATATAGGTAATCGTACCTAAACGTGCATATTGAGTTGGCTCAATAACAGTTAACCGAAGTTAGCCATATGAACACTTTTGTCTTAACCACATTCATCTAACACTTCTAGATCAAATATGATGATCAATCAATCATGAAAGATAATCAAATGAATCTAATTGTGTTA
This sequence comes from Papaver armeniacum, assembly GCA_023531295.1. Lineage (NCBI taxonomy): Eukaryota > Viridiplantae > Streptophyta > Magnoliopsida > Ranunculales > Papaveraceae > Papaver > Papaver armeniacum. Next base: position 96,790 of record JAJJWW010009609.1, on the reverse strand, counting down.
CTGATAGAGTTGTTCAATTGTCTATATCTCATAGAAGTATATAAGAACCAATTGAAACAAAATCGGATTGATTCGTAATCGTGCAAAGTACTTATATCGAAATCAATTCATGAACATTAAGCCATGGTTTGCAAAGATTGCATTTCTTAATTTCTTAATGTATTTGTTCATGAGTATGAAAACACATACTTAACCGATTTTAGAACCTTAACCACTAAGTTTTCAAACTGGTGCACAAACTATAGTTCTGAACTTTGGTCGTGTCCAGCCGTTTGCAAACCCGGACCTAACTCAGGTAGAAGCGTTCACATACTGGTATGCAAACTTGGTTCCCAAACTTTTCCGTTAAAACCGTTCGCATTCTGGTATGCAAACAAGGTTTCCGGACCTGAATCATACCGCAACAGTTTGCATACTTGTATGCATACTATGTTGTATCCATACAAAGGTTAATTCTTCCCAACTCCTATTTCAATCATTGAAACATTATCCTTAGAAGACGATAATGGCTGTTTCACACATACCTGATCGCTGTCGTATGCGTCAAAAATAATTTCACTTTCCTAAAGTATATGATAAGAAAGAGTTCGTATCCACAGAGAGGCAATTGTAGTTATTTCGTAATCAATTTCTTAAAGTAACCGATTGGGGGGAATTTCTTATTTCTATGAGACAATAAAAGTAAATTCAAAATAAAGCAAATTGTAGAAAATAATCAATGGAGAGAGATATTGGTCAAGGAATTCATCTTCAATCTTAGACATGTGCTTGCATATATGAATAGAATTACGATTTAATCTCTTGTGTTATCAAAAGCCTAGAGAATCAAGAAAGCAAGATAATCTATGAATTTCTCAAGTTCATCAACACACACATTAGGGCTGCGTATGTGAATTCTACCTAAAGAATAACCTAACGCCTTGCGCTAATCAAGTTCAATTCCTAGGAGCATTAAGTTTCGAAATAGGCTAATCAATGCAATTGTCATGCGTTATAAAACAATTCGACAATGGTCAAACTCTACATATGATTACGAGAGTGTATCACTACAAACCGTAAACATATCATGCTACTTGTATTCAAGGTTATCGCTGATGAAAAACCCTAAAATAGCTATGGACTAAGATGCAAGTTCAATTAATTGGCCACTTAACTAATCAAACACCATAATCCTATCACAATACTTCAATCATGTGATCTTAAAAACCGCAGAAATTGAACGATAAACAAGAGAGAAAACTAATGCATAAAGCAAACACAAGTTTTAGAAATCGGACTACATCCTTAACCAATAATAGAGAATTTAGCTACTCATAGCTATGGAGTTCATCATCATCAATATTCAATAATAAAACAAAGAAGAAGAAGAACAAAACCAAACCCTAGAAGCGTAAACAAAACGGCTCTCCACAATTCCAAGAATAAGATATGAGATGAGATGATTTCCAAAAGTTGTAGAATTCCTCTTTTTATAGCCTTTTTCTCCTTCCAAAACTAGGTTTTGTCTTCAAAGTCCATTAGATGCAAATCCACCAAGCCCACGGGAGTGAGAAACCCGTGTAGAAAATATGTCCAAAAATCGTCGCCGAAAATCGGGATTGTGGCCGGAAATCGGCCGAAAAGTGCCCGAAATCGGCCCGGTGACCGGGCAAAGTCCGCCTTGGCCACCGGCCAACGGGTCGGATCGGTCGGGTCAACGGGTCAATTTGGTCGACCGAGCTAACTCCGTAGTCGACCGAGTCATGGTGTGAGTCGTGCACCGACTCAAATAATCGAGCCGATTTGGCCTTGACTCGTGCCATTGCACACAAAGCCTAAGTTGTGATGCACAAAGATGGTGCATCCCCACCATGATGGCCTCTTCCCTGCTGTACTTCTAAAATTCAGCTGCAATTGTACTACAACTTGCAATGCCTCAAGTCCCTCACCTTCAACCCAAATTCAATCAACATCACTAATGCCCATGTACTCTAACCCCCGAAACCATTCTCTACACTGCACTTTGAGCCCTCATCACGCAACCTCCATCTCAAGCACTCAGCGCTCCATCCCCGTTTGCAACTCGTGCCACCTTGCAACACACGTACACCACCACACCGCCTCACCGCACTAAAACCACTATAGCCGCACATCAAACCATCTTGCCCAAGCCATCTCACAAATAAATTCAGCTTCTTTCCTTCACCCGTAATAAGCCTAAACATACATCACCACCGCCACTGACTCAACCTCGCAACATTAGCCCTTTCCTTTACTCCCATCACCTCGCAACCATCACGCCTTAGCCTACTCCATTTTTATAACTCGTAATGCCTCGCATCACCGTAAAAACCTCAAAGAAGCTCATCTCAAAGCATTATTAGTTCCACAATGCTCAACAGCCCCAAAGATTATTTACACTCCTGTGTCAAAGCACCAATGCCTTCAAATCCAGCCACACTTCATAGCAAAGATCGTATCCATTCGTGGCCCTTGTAACAAAACCAAACCGCAACATAATTCACCTCACCCTTAGCACCTACCTATCACCAGCTATCCTCCATTTAAATTCCATTGCCCCGAGCCACAATTCCAACTCCATTTTCCCAGCTTCTCAGTAGTGCAAGCACTGCAATAAGACACAACCATTTCTCGCCATGAGTTTCCACAACAAATCATTGCCAGCCCTCGTAATGCTATTTCTTCCCTCTCACACAGATGACTTCAAATTTCACTTTGAGCTCAAACAACAACACAAATGACTCCTCCAGCAGCTCCATAACCTCCGCTCAACTTCATTGCCTCGCCTTGAGCTCCAACACAGACTCCAACACCAAATCCAGATGCTCCAGTCCATTCTCAAGCCATAACTCATGCTCAAACTGAACCAAATTCGGTTCGAGCACCTTGCAAGTCATCCCCAAATTCTCTAAGTTCAAGAAGCACCAGTTTGTACCCGCAACACCCATTTCTCATTCAACTTCATAGACCCATTAAATTCAATTCATACCCATCTCTACTTCCATCAGAACTGCAAATTCATAATCTCATTCATGTGTGAACTCAATACATTCAACACCATCTTCTCTTGCCGTTGTAACCTCAACTCCAATCACAAAGAAGAATCATTATCATTTTCCACATCAAATCCTCTTCTTTTCGGACTCGATATTCTTGTAAGCAGCCACACAAAACTCAAAGATTTTCGGTCACCCTCTCATCTCGCGATTTTGTTCATCTAACCACGGCTCAAATACAGCCTCAACCTGTATAAGTCGAGCAACCCCCTTCCTTGTTCATCTCCAGCTACCAGTTGTTCTCACACAGACATTAAACCTCATTATTTCACACAGCTTCAAATCTCCATTCTTCAATTTCTCGTATTTCTCGCTTATTTCTTCTTCGGATTCAACAGCAACCTTCTCAATCAAACCCTAACTTCTAATTTCCGAGCAAAACAACACAGGTACATAAACTCGAGCTCAATATTCGATGAGCAACATCATTCAATCCAAAACCCTAGCTCTTTGAGATCTCAAATTCCCTCAAATTTCTTCCAACCTAGCCCTCTTCTCACGTAAAACAAACTAAAATTTGGGGCTGATGAATGATTTCCTTCTTCTCGACCAAATGATAAGTTGCTCAGACGGCATTATTAAGGCACCCCTGATAGTGGATATGGGCCACCAATAAATCTCTTTGTATTGTCACCCGGGAACCGATAAGCTTAATTGTTGACTTTGCTTACAACCTTCTCATACGGACCGGAATGGCCTCGTTTCTTTCGCCGATAGCTTCGCCTTTTTTGCTCCAAGTGGGATGATTTCCGCTTCTTTTCCTCCGTGCGACTCCAGAGTACCTAATAACTCAAAAACACGCGTAAAGTACATAATTCACAAGAAAAATAGCAAAGAAAGCATAAACTCTATATAGTAAATACGGTGTATTCTACACCTATCATATTCCCCACACTTAGACTTTGCTAGTCCTCGAGCAAATCAAACGAAACAATAAAATACAACAACTCCGTGTCGTCGAGGCTACGGTCACTTTTAGCATAAATAACAAGCCTTTAAACCACTAAGTGTCCCTAGTGGACGAGTTATAGTCTCGTGAAGGTTTACTAGAGATATACCTACAAAACCTATATTTCAAACTCCGTCTATATATGACAAATCAATGAATGAATCCAACATGACTACAGGAAGAGGTACCTTGCAAATTCAATTCATATATTAGTAAATAAACTCTAATTAGATAGTTGAACAAGCCACAATACTCGGAAACTAACAAACCACATTCACAATGAAAAGATTAAGAAGATGGATAAAGATGTAGATGTTGGCGAATGTTCACAAGTGTTCGATGTTTCCCATATCTGTCTGAAGGTCACTGCTAAGATGAACCTAATCCTATTGGATTGAGCTACTGGTGCTGAATGCTACATCAAATCAATTGGCATATACAAGGGAACCAAGAGTGACTTTATTCAACACAATAATAATTTTTTTCTTTTTTATATGATTGGATCAAACTGGATCCAATTTTTTTAGACGGCATGATTAGATCTTTTGGATCCAAGCGCATGCTTCTTGTCAGCAAGTACATGATAGTTGCCTTGGATCCTGCATTCCACGCTTGTTTAGGCGACGGAGACAGGGACTACGTTTCACACATACTGCTATTCCCAAGTGTCATTCTTTATTCCGTTTTGGTCTAATTGGTCGGTCCTTTTTTTTCTTTTTTCCATACATTTTTTCATTTTTTTTTTTCTTTTTTCTTTTTCTAGTAACTCAATCACTCTATTTCATCCTAGCAGTAATAACACGTCGATTTTTAGTGACCCACCAAAGCACTTAGAGAACAATAGATAAATATGGAAAAATAAAAATAGAATGCGATATGGTGATATTCCGAGATATGGTAACAACTATCATGGTATTTATGATTTCTGAGCTATGTTCATCCCCTTTTTGTTAATTGGTTCCTCAACTCCTGCATTCAAAATGGTTCCATCCACTAATGGTGTCATCCTAAAGGCACAAGTTTCTAGATTTCGGAGTTCAAAAAGCACAAATTTTTTCTTGTTTTTTTATATTTTTCTGATTTTTTTTTTTTTTTAAGAGAAAACTAAAACATATAAATGCTCCCCCACACTTAAACTTTACATTGTCCTCAATGTAAAATTGAATCGTCCAAAGAAAGTTCAAGGTAGGAAATTCCGCAAATAATATGCAAAAACAAAGAAAATAAAGATAAAAGCAAATGCATAAAAATAAAAAGATAAGGATAAAGATACAAAACCGGTGGGTTGCCTCCCACTAAGCGCTTGTTTTAAAGTCGACGGCCCGACTTAGCTTCTTGTTTGCTAAGACTCCTCCAGAGGGAGTACTTCCACAAGGTTAACTCCTTCCACGATTTCCGAAGAGAAGTTCTCATAATATGGTTTCAACCGGTGCCCATTCACTTTAAGTTCATTACCTGTAGCTAAACTACGAATTTCCACTGCACCATGAGAAAACACATTAGTCACAATAAAAGGTCCGATCCATCGTGACCTTAATTTGCCCGGAAATAATTGCAAACGAGAATTAAACAAAAGTACTTTCTGCCCAATGCAAAATTGTTTATTAGAAATCATATTATCATGAAAAGCTTTCGTCTTTTCCTTGTAAATCCGTGAGCTTTCAAATGCATCATTGCGAATCTCCTCTAACTCTTGAAGTTGTAACTTCCTTTGCTTTCCAGCCCCATCCAACTCCATGTTGCATTGCTTAATAGCCCAAAACGCCTTATGCTCAATTTCCACGGGTAAGTGACAAGGTTTACCATAAACAAGCCTAAAAGGAAACATCCCAATAGGTGTTTTATATGCGGTTCTATATGCCCACAAAGCATCATTAAGTCGCGAGCTCCAATCTTTCCTTGTGGGATTCACCGTCTTTTCAAGAATTGATTTCACCTCTCGGTTGGAAACTTCGCTTGTCCATTAGTTTGCGGATGGTAGGGAGTTGCAATCCTATGCGACACATTGTACTTCCTTAACAAGCTTTGCAAGAACCTCGTTTTTGAAGTGTGAACCTCCATCGCTAATTATAGCCCTTGGAATACCAAACCTTGCAAATATATTAGCTTGCACAAAATCAAACAACTTTAGAATCATTAGTTGGGGCGGCCTTAGCTTCCACCCATTTCGAGACATAATCCACAAAGAAGCAAAATATAATAATTCCCATTAGAATTGACAAAAGGGCCCATAAAATCAATTCCCCAAACATCAAAGACTTCCACAAATTGTATAATAGTTCGCGGCATTTGATTTCGAGCACCTAGATTGCCGGTTCTTTGACACCTATCACATGTGATACAAAATGCATGTGCATCCTTAAACAAAGTTGGCCAAAACAAACCACATTCTAATACCTTGAGAGCGGTTCTCTTACTCCCAAAATGTCCTCCACAAGCATATGAGTGGCAAAAAGACAAGATGGAGTTAAATTCAATTTCGGGCACACACCTACGTATTACTTGGTCACTACAATGCTTCCATAAGTATGGATCATCCCATATGTATTGGTTTGCTATCTTCTTAAGTTTGTCCCTCTCAAAGACGAGACAAGTTCTTTGGGATTTGTTTAGACACTAAGTAATTAACAATATCAGCGTATCATGGTTCTCCAAAGGCAATTGAGAAAAGTTGCTCGTCCGGAAACTCTCACGCAACGGGATAGTCTCCTTGTCCACAGCAAGTCGGCTCAAGTGATCCGCAACGGTGTTCTCAATTCCTTTATTGTCTTTGATTTCAATATCAAACTCTTGCAAGAGTAATATCCATCGTATGAGCCTCGGTTTCGCCTCTTTCTTTGTAAGCAAGTATCTAAGTGTCGCATGATCGTAAAAGACAACAACTTTTGTACCAATTAGATAAGAGCGAAACTTTTCTAAAGCAAAAACAATAGCTAATAACTCTTTTTCAGTGGTTGTGTAGTTTTGTTGAGCCTCATTTAACGTTCTAGAAGCATAATATATGGCATGAGGAAGCTTCCCCACACGCTGCCCAAGCACCGCACCAACCGCATAATCACTAGCATCACACATGAGTTCAAACGGCTTACTCCAATCCGGTGGTTTAATGATAGGGGCTGAAATCAAAAGTTCTTTCAAACGATTGAATGCCGCCACACACTTCTCATCAAAGTTAAAAACCACATCTTTTTGCAATAGGGTACAAAGTGGTGATGCTATCTTGGAAAAGTCCTTGATGAACCTACGATAAAAACCTGCATGACCAAGAAAAGAACGTATCTCCCTCACCGTAGTGGGAGGGGTTAGAGCACGAATAAGGTCTATCTTAGATTTATCGACTTCCAAGCCTTTAGAAGATATTATATGGCCTAAAACTATGCCATGAGTTACCATGAAATGGCACTTCTCCCAATTTAGCACAAGATTTGTTTCAACACATCGTTCAAGGATTAGAGACAAATTATTCAAGCAAAGGTCAAATGAATCACCAAAGACACTAAAGTCATCCATGAACACTTCGATTATGTTTTCAACATATTCCGAAAAGATACTTACCATACACCTTTGAAAGGTAGCCGGAGCATTGCATAAGCCAAAAGGCATCCTTCTATAAGCAAAAGTACCGAAAGGACAAGTGAAAGTGGTTTTCTCTTGGTCCTCCTGGGTGCTATCACAATCTGATTATAACCTCCGAATAGCCATCAAGAAAGCAATAGTAAGAGTGTCCAAACTAAACGTTCAAGCATTTGATCAATAAAAGGTAAAGGAAAGTGATCTTTTCTAGTGGTGGCATTCAATTTTCTATAATCAATACAAACCCTCCAACCGGTTTGCACTCGAGTTGGGACAAGTTCATTCTTATCATTCTCCACCACCGTCACACCCGATTTCTTCTACCACTTGTACCGGCTTACCCACTTGCTATCGGATATGGGGTAGATAACACCCACGTCCAAAAGCTTGAGTATCTCCTTTTTCACAACTTCCATCATGGGAGGGTTCAAACGTCGTTGCGCTTCCCTTTGTAGGCTTTGAATCATCCTCCACACGGATCTTATGCATACAAACGGCAGGGCTAATACCCTTGATATCGGCGATTGTCCATCCTATGGCCGTCTTGTACGTCCTTAGCACCCTTAGAAGTTTTTGCTCCTGTAATTCATTAAGCTCGTTAGAAACAATCACGGGTAAATCTTCGTTGTCACCCAAGTACAAGTACTTTAAGTGACTTGGAAGAGGTTTCAATTCTAAACTTGGAGGTTTAACAATAGATGGCACAAGTTTTTCATTATTGCAAGGTAAAGACGCATATGAAACATTCTTAGTTTCTGATTTTTCCGGTAATGAGTTAATAGAACCAATGGTTTCTTTCATCTCATCACTATACACATATCCATTGTCAATAGGAGTAGTGAGAACGGTTTCCAAAGCATCAACACCATTCAACTCAAACATTTGTTGCGCCAATGTGTCCATCATATCAATGGAGAAACAAGAGTGGACATCACTAGGATATCTCATCGTCTCGAAAATATTGAAACGTATTATTTCTCCATCAAACTCCATAGTTAGCGTTCCCTTGTCAACATCAATAATGGTTTTCGCCGTTTTCATGAAGGGACGCCCAAGTAGCAATGGAAGAGACGAGTCCGGTAAACCTTCATCCATCTCTAACACGCAAAAGTCCGCTGGAAATACAAGTTGATTAACCTGCACAAGAACATCCTCAACAATACCCATTGGGTAGACATTAGAACGATCGGCTAATTGCAACACAATTCCCCGGAAACGGCGCCAAAATTTGATCGCTGTCGTATGCGTCAAAAATAATTTCACTTTCCTAAAGTATATGATAAGAAAGAGTTCGTATCCACAGAGAGGCAATTGTAGTTATTTCGTAATCAATTTCTTAAAGTAACCGATTGGGAGGAATTTCTTATTTATATGAGACAATAAAAGTAAATTCAAAATAAAGCAAATTGTAGAAAATAATCAATGGAGAGAGATATTGGTCAAGGAATTCATCTTCAATCTTAGACATGTGCTTGCATATATGAATAGAATTACGATTTAATCTCTTGTGTTATCAAAAGCCTAGAGAATCAAGAAAGCAAGATAATCTATGAATTTCTCAAGTTCATCAACACACACATTAGGGCTGCGTATGTGAATTCTACCTAAAGAATAACCTAACGCCTTGCGCTAATCAAGTTCAATTCCTAGGAGCATTAAGTTTCAGAAATAGGCTAATCAATGCAATTGTCATGCGTTGCGCAAAACAATTCGGACAATGGTCAAACTCTACATATGATTACGAGAGTGTATCACTACAAACCGTAAACATATCATGCTACTTGTATTCAAGGTTATCGCTTGATGAAAAACCCTAAAATAGCTATGGACTAAGATGCAAGTTCAATTAATTGGCCACTTAACTAATCAAACACCATAATCCTATCACAATACTTCAATCATGTGATCTTAAAAACCGCAGAGAATTGAACGATAAACAAGAGAGAAAACTAATGCATAAAGCAAACACAAGTTTTAGAAATCGGACTACATCCTTAACCAATAATAGAGAATTTAGCTACTCATAGCTATGGAGTTCATCATCATCAATATTCAATAATAAAACAAAGAAGAAGAAGAACAAAACCAAACCCTAGAAGCGTAAACAAAACGGCTCTCCACAATTCCAAGAATAAGATATGAGATGAGATGATTTCCAAAAGTTGTAGAATTCCTCTTTTTATAGCCTTTTTTCTCCTTCCAAAACTAGGTTTTGTCTTCAAAGTACATTAGATGCAAATCCACCAAGCCCACGGGAGTAAGAAACCCGTGTAGAAAATATGTCCAAAAATCGTCGCGAAAATCGGATTGTGGCCGGAAATCGGCGGAAAAGTGCTCCTGAAATCGCTCCGGGACGCAAAGTCCGCCCTTGGCCACCGGTCAACGGGTCGGATCAGTCGGGTCAACGGGTCAATTCGGTCGACCGAGCTAACTCGTAGTCGACCGAAGTCATGGTGTGAGTCGTGCACCGACTCACCTAATCGAGCCGATTTGGCCTTGACTCGTGCCATTGCACAAAGCCTAAGTTGTGATGCACAAAGATGGTGCATCCCCAGCCATGATGGCCTCTTCCCCGTCAGTACTTCTAAAATTCAACGCAATTGTACTACAACTTGCAATGCCTCAAGTCCCTCAAGCTTCAACCCAAATTCAATCAACATCACTAACACTCCATGTACTCTAACCCCCCAAACCATTCTCTACAGCGCACTTTGAGCCCTCATCACGCAACCTCCATCTCGCACCAGCTCTCCATCCCCGTTTGCAACTCGTGCCACCTTGCAACACAAAGACACCACCACACCGCCTCACCGCACTAAAACCACTATAGCTGCACATCAAACCATCTTGCCCAGTGCCATCACAAATAAATTCAGCTTCTTTCCTTCACCCGTAATAAGCCTAGACATACATCACCACCGGCCAACCGACTCAACCCGCAACATTAGCCCTTTCCTTTACTCCCATCACCTCGCAACCATCACGCCTTAGCCTACTCCATTTTTTATAACTCTGTAATGCCCGCATCAGCTCGAAAAACCTCAAAAGCTCATCTCAGCATTATTAGTTCCACAATGCTCAACAGCCCTGAAGATTATTTACACTCCCAGTCAAAGCACCAATGCCTTCAAATCCAGCCACACTTCATAGCAAGATCGTATCCATTCCCTGCCCTTGTAACAAAACCAAACTGCAACATAATTCACCTCAAATTTAGCACCTACCTATCACCAACTATCCTCCATTTAAATTCCATTGCCCCCGAGCCACAATTCCAACTCCATTTTCCCGAGCTTCTCCCGTAGTGCAAGCACTGAATAAGACACAACCATCTCTCGCCATGAGTTTCCACAACAAATCATTGCCAGCCCCGTAATGCTATTTCTTGCCTCTCGTATATGACTTCACTCAGCTTGAGCTCAAACAACAACACAAACAGCTCCAAAAGAGCTCCATAACCTCGCTCAACTTCATTGCCTGCCTTGAGCTCCAACACAGACCCAACACCAAATCCAGATGCTCCAGTCCATTCTCAAGCCATAACTCATGCTCAAACCAGAACCAGCTCAGTTCAGAGCACCTTGCAAGTTATCCCCAAATTCTCTAAGTTCAGCAGCACCAGGTTTGTACCTGCAACACCCATTTCTCATTCAACTTCATAGACCCATTAAATTCAATTCATACCCATCTCTCTACTTCCATCAGGAACTGCAAATTCATAATCTCATTCATGTGTGAACTCAAGACATTCAACACCATCTTCTCTTGCTGTTGTAACCTCAACTCCAATCACAGCAGCAATCATTATCATTTTCCACATCAAATCCTCTTCTTTTCGGACTCAGATATTCTTGTAAGCAGCCACACAAAACTCAGTATCAGTCACCCTCTCATCTGCCGATTTTGTTTGTAGTAGCAGGATTTCCCACACTACACCCCTTACTCGATTTTGCTTAATTAATCCATTGAAAGATGTAAGATCAAGAATATTTATTGATTGAATTCATGAAATGTTTACATAGGAAAATAGAATTACACTTAGAAATTAAAGCATTCTTAAACTTTCTCTCTCCTAATGACTTGCCCAACAATTCCAAAGAGATCTCTCCTCCACAGATTCACTCAACCCTTTATATAGGGTAATACATAGTGGTAGACAGCTAAGCTATCCTTTATTTTCGGGAATGTCCCGCGAAGTGTCGCAGATGCACAACCATTCGTTTTCGCGACACTTCTTACCCCTCGCCAGGTTTCACGTCTTCTTTATGTTTTGCTTGTCGTTTATTCATTGCGTCGTTTATTTTTAGCTCCTGCGACTCCTTCGCGACACCGTCGTTTATTAATCCCGCGAGCCTTGTATGTTGCGATATTATGATCCTACATCTTGCCTCTTTTTCCTTGAATATTGCTTGTAAAGCGATCTTTAAGGAAAAATCTGTTGTTGTAGCGATCTTTGATCTTCGTTGATGGAGGAACAAGCAAAAGAATACTTTCCTTAAAAAGTACGTACTTGCCTCTATTCTTTGGCGAAGTTCCGAAGCTTCTTTGAGATGTATATGTAGCATCGTCTCCTATCTCTCCTCATATTTCTCCTGCGAAGGGAAGAGTATCATGAGAGTGATTCTTTTGATTTGTCACATTGCTTATCTTTATCTTTTTCAGTTTTGTACTTTTACATGGATTTTGATTATTAATGTCTTTTCTTGACACGTCTCTTTCAACCGTTTATTCTTGACCGTTCATGTCTCTTCTCGCATTAAATGACCTCGTTTTTCTCGAGGATCTTTTTCCCTATATATAGTTTTCTTTTCTTCTCCTTTTCATCCTTTAGATTCTCTCTGCAACTTTTCTTTGACTCTCTCTTCCCGCAATTTGCGCTCCTGCTACTGCAAATCTTTTCTTCATCTCTTCTATCGCTGATCCTAATCTTTAACCTCCCATCCATTCCCATACTGATAATGGCTTCCATTAGTCGTGCATATAAAGCTTCTTTTGATGAAGTTCAACAGAAGTTGCTCGAGAAGGGTTTCACTCTATCAACCATTCCCGATCAAGAATCTTCATCTATTCTTTCTCAAAGTTATTTTCTCGATCATCAATGTGATGATCAAAAGATTATAGTCTCGCTAGGTCAGCTTCTCGCGGGACTTCCCATTCCCTTGTACAATCCCGAGATGCCTTTATTTTATGAAATCTTGGCCCATGAAAAATTCTCTCGGGCTGTTTATCAATTAAGTGGCGATTGCATTCGCCTAATGCTTGAGTTCGCGAATCGTGGTGCCGGCAAAGGATCTTTATACCCTACTACTGTTAGACATCCCGATTTCGCAGACTTGGAAATAGCTGCTGAGAAGTACACCGAGAGAACTTTTTTTGAAAATTATTCAAATGATAAAGATGAGGAATGCGAAATCTCGCCGGGGCATTCGCTGAAAAGAAGGATAATGTCCTCGAGGATAAATTGCTCATGCAAGATATTGACCGGCACCCGGCAATAATACTACTCCTCGCCACTCCAAAGATGAGAAGTGGTGGGTTGTACCTTTGATTTTAAATGGCCCTTATATCGCGGGCTCGCATATTCTTCCCCGAGTCTCGCAGATATCATCCTTGGGAATTCAAATGGCCCGATAAGGCAAAAGAGGTATGTTTCCCATTTCAAATCTTGCCTTTGCAACTTTCTTTTTATATTTGCTGAGTTGGTAAAATTTTTCAGATCGCCAAATTGAGAAGAAGGTACAAGGATAATCCGTTGGAGAGTACTCTGACGATACTTCAATCGCTTACGAGTGAAGTAAGAAACATTTCCTTTGTCATTTGAAACAATATTGTTGCCTCTGTTTCTTATCTTTAACCGTATGCGAAGGTTGGAGTTGAAGAAGCTGTAGCCGCGAAGACTAAAAGTAAGGGCAAGGCCGTCATTCGCAAAAATAAATTTTCTGCTCCATTAACTAAAAAGCGAAAGATTCAATCTTCTTCTCGCCTTAATTCAAGTTCCGAATCTTCTGATGAAGATGACCATGATTCGAATCTCTCTCGCTAAAGAGATTCCATCTCGGTTCTCCTATGGATCGGTTATCTAGCATCTTCTCGGACTCTTTCCAAGGAATGGGAGACGCTCCCCTAGCTTCCCTTTGCGGGACTCTCGCAAATGTGTGTAATGCTACTTTACTAGAAGGCAATGATTCTTTCAATGGAGCCTCTAGAATCGTGTCTCCTGACTTCTTGAATGCACTTGGATCTTTGGTACGCATGCAGTCATATTTCCTTGTTAATTTTAAATCTTTAAATATATATATATTAATGATTTTTCTATCTTCTTTCATAGGTTGGAAGAACTTCTTTTGTAGTTGCCTCAGATCTTGAGAGAAGACGCAACAATCTTGAAAAGAAGAATTCGCAATTGAACAAGAAGATTCGAGAATTAGAAATTGAAGCTGCGTCATCTCGCGATAAAGACGAGAGAATTCAAAAGTTAAATACCGAACTTGACTCCCAAAGGGATAGGGTGTCCACTCTTCAGAACGCTAATCAGCAACTTTATGGTATAAGATTTTTCTTCCTTTTATTATTTCTATTTTATCGGTCGCATATTGCTACCTAACTTATTACCTTCGCAGATGTATATAATCTCTCCGATGAGGCTATTCTTCTCCATACATTTCCTGAACCTATGGATAATGACCTTCTTCTCGCTCACCTCAATCAATCCCTAAGTAGTTCCTCAAATAAAACTAATCTCCTTTCCTTAAAGGATCTCCAATCCAAATATCATCTCTTAGAGATCGATCACAGATCTAGTTTAAATTTAACTAATCGCTTTAAACGAATGTACCTTGATTCCGAGAAGAAAATCAAGACTTTAAGGAAGAAAATTAGTGACCTCATAGATGAGAACGATCGCATTACTAACAGAGGTGCACAGGGCGTTAGCGAGAATTCCACAAATCTCTTCTTGGTGTGCAAGTTGAACGAGATGAACTCCTTCATCGAATACCTTGCTTAAGCAAATGAGAAGAGCAAGTTCGTTCTCTTCTTGTTATTAATAGTGATGATGAATTCGCCTGGCTGCGAAAGTTTTAGATAATGCCAGAAATAACCTAGGTGTTGATGTTAGTCTTCATGCCGAGCATACTTCCTTGATTAAAGATATGATATCTCGATAGAGAAGGTTACTTATTATACCTTACGCTTCTTACTTCGTAGTATTGCTTGTAAATTATTAACTTGTTGTTACTTATTTGCAGAATCGAGAAGAGGCTTCGAGGTTAGAATTAGAGAGCTTGAATCTGAAAAGAACAACTCGCCAGAATTTTCCAAATGAGAATTGAAGAACTCGAAATCGAAAACAAATAAATGCCAAGAGTCTCTCCCTTCGTAATAACAAGTATTCCAAGTTGAAGAAACAATTTGAAACGACAGTGGGAGAATTTTAATAATGATGCAGTTCGTTATCGCAATGGAGCCATGGAGTATGTTTGTAAAGACCATAATATCCCTCTCGCATTCATATCCCCGGCTCCTCGAAAAGGTTCCCGAGAATCTGCCTGTCTCGGATGTTTCGATAGTGAGGCTAGCGAAGAAGAAAATTCGCGATGAAAATAATAGAACTCAAGAATCGGATGAAGGAGAAGAATCACCAAAGAGATAACTCTTTTTGTTTCTTTCATTGCTTGTAATATCTCAGATATTTCGTATCTTTATTATAGTGTACTTCTTGGGTTTTTCCCCGAATTCAATCTTCACCCCCCTTGTTTGGTAGTTCTTCCTTGTAATATAATTGGCTAACCTTATTGATTCTTCCTTGTAATATAATTGGCTAACCTTATTGATGTATAATTCTTGCATCAGAAGATGAATAACAATATTCCATCTTTTCCATTCCCATACTTGCCTCTGTTATTTATCTTCAGATGGAAGATTTTAGTTGTCCTCATGTATGTGGTTGAATAATAATTTTATTGTTATTGAAATGTATTGTTGCGACGAGGTCGCAGGTATCTTCATAAATCAAGAATTCTACTTGCCTTGCCTTATCTTCATAAATGTACTTTATCTCTTCTCATTGCGACAAGGTCGCAAGCCGCGCTTACATTTTCAAGTAAGGGCCCATTGACCCTGCCTTATTATTTTTGTGTGGTCTTCCGAGTTAGACCTCCCTAATTAGAGGTCTTCCCCTGCCACCTTTCATTGCGACAAAATCGCAGGACGTCTTTACACTTGCATGTAAAGACCCATTGATCTTGCCTTATCATTTTCCAAGTATTTTTGCCTTTGCAGGATGTTTTAGTTGCGACAATATGACAGGCCTAGATATCCTTGCGAACATAAAGCCCCATGACATTTCCTGTCGTGCGACGAAATCGCAGACGTCCGTACACTTTCGTGTAAAGACCCATTGATCTCGCCTTACCCTCGCGTTAGTATTATTGCCTCTCGGGATCATTGCACAAATATGACGAGCCTAAATTTTCTTGCGAAAACATAGCCTTATGACATTTGCGTCTGTTTTGACACTCCCCCTATTGGAGAGCGTCGCCTTATCATCTCCCCGGTTGCCCCTTCAAGGAGGCGAAACATCGGCCATACAAGACTAGCTCCTCCCATCCTGGTCTTAACAACAACCAAGTTGTTTTCGCACCTCTTATCCCTTATACCTATATGGTCTATGGTTACGAGACTGCACCCTAAGTGGAGTTTTCTTCGGGCGAGTGCAACATATGCCAAGACTTGCCAAGAATGGCCAGGGTAGGTTCATCCATCCCGGCACTCGCTCAACCGTGTACCTCGGCGCCTTGAGCATACACTCGACTCCTTGGAAGAGACCCTCGCCGCCCAACCAGTATAACCTTATATATATAGTTGGGAATCCAAGGTACCTCTCCCTGATAGGCTTTCATGGGCCCCAAATTTTCATGACTCAGCTTCAGGAGCGGTGTAACCTTCCCCGAGCCATGTCGAGAGATACCCCCTTATATGACGCACTTTAGGTCTTACATTTGCCTCTTACGAAATGTTATTCGTGAACTAGGGTGTACGCCATAAAGGTTCGTCCCATTCTTTTACTCATTCATATTTGTTAAATCATCCAATCATTCATATTTCATTATTTGCTGACATTTGTTTACGAAGTATTCGCACAATTCTGTCTCATTTGTTGTATTTTCATTTTTCCTTCTTAACCTAATTCCCATATACTCTTGGTTGCGAGATTCTCGCACATCATTACTTCAATTGTTGCTTTTTCTCTTGTTTTTGTTGATTATTCACTTCTTATGCCTTTTGTTCCTCATATCTTTTGCTCCTCTATTATCATAATATTCGCCTATCTCTAGGTATTCACCTCGCGAGGTATGTTCAGTCCTTACTTCTATAGCATTCACCATCAGTTTTTCTTTTCTCTGCTCATCTCTCACATGTTGCTTCCAACCTTTTCTTTTGGTATTTCTTTCTTCACAGCTTTCTACATCGACCTCATGACATTGTTGCGACTCCTTCCAATCTCCCTGTATGATACCAATACCATTTGGATGTGGAAATTTTATACATTGATGATATGTTGATGCGATTCCCAAGATTTCATGAAGCCATGGCCTCCCAATCAGCGCATTATATGGAGATTCCACGTCAACCACACAGAATAAAATATCAGTTGATAATCCTTGTAGAGGTATTCTCATGTGAACCTCTCCCCTTGGTTTGTTTTGCGGTGCCATTAAAGCCATATATCTTGTATATCGAGGGGATCAAATCCTCATCTTTTCCTCCCATCGTCTTGTAAGTATGGTAGAAGAGAATATTCACCGAACTTCCTGTCGATTAGAATTCGGTTGATCGCCCAAAGAAACTTCGCCTCATCATCTTCTCCATCCACTGGTTTCGGGTTAATCTCTAGTTTCACAACCAACGGGCTATCATGTGTTTCTCTTCCTTTTGGTACTTCATCTGCAGAGAAAGAAATAGTCTTCAGCTGCCACTTCTCTAACTGCGTAGTTCTCGCCAGACTCATTATTTCTTTATCATTAGCATCTCTCGCAAAGACTCTACTGAGCACGTTGTCATGGAAATCTTCGATTGTGCGATAGGAGTGGACGATAGAGTTGCAATTCAAATTTTTAGCTTTTGCCCCGACTTCTATCACAAATGTTTCCTTTCCTTTCGCTGACATTGTTCTATGCATCTCTGGTGGTGGTGGTAATGTTTGACCCGTTTCTTCTCCCTTTATAAAGTGATTTAGCTTCCCTTGATCAATCATCCTGAGAATAATTCTCTTTATGTTTCTACAATCGTTTGTTTGATGCCCATGGAAGCGATGGTAAGAACAAAATTCATGACTTCTATCGCCTGGTGGTGGTTCCATTCCCACGTTCCAAGGTGCTGGTACATTTTCCATCACAAGTATAGCTTCCCAGATCTTTTCCACACTAGCATTCAGTGGAGGCATCTTAATCTCTTCCCATACTATTCTGCGACTTCTCTGCCCTCCACGGTTATTTTGCCTTCGTCCACCGTATGTTTCTTGCACATGATCTAGCCTCTGAATCTTATTATTGCCATTAAGGTTGTAATAGTTCCTTTCTCGTTCAAATTCCTCTTGATCGTGGCTTCCCATGGCTACTATCTTCTGCTGTCCCTCATCAGCTTTCCTTGCTTGCTGTCCTTGCGAAGTACTCGCCACTGTATTTATGAATTGAGGCAACAAACTTGCGTTCGCAGCATTCGAGCTTGTGTTCGCGACTGGATAAGAATTCATTTCATTCTGTCTTTCTTCTAAGGCAATATATTCTTCCTGTAACTCTCGCAGTTCTGCCATTGTGATTGTATTTTTGATTCTAAAAATTTGAATGTACAACAAGTTAGTCGCAAAGAGAGCATTCACAAATGAGAGGATGAGATATCTTTCCTCAACCCGTCCTGCCATTTCGCTACACATGGTTCTCCATCTTATTGTCAACTGCCTTAAGCTCTCGCCAACCCTTTGTTTCAACCCGAATACATCTTCAATACCTGGTCGCGAAGAGCTGTTACTTATGTATGCTCCCAGGAATGTGGCTTGTAAGTGGTGAAATGATGTGATTGTGTTCCTTGGCAGACCTTCAAACCATTTTAGTGCTTCTCCTATTAGACTTGATGCGAAATATTTGCATAGTATAGCATCATGATTCTCCCACCGTAACATACATCTCATATAAGCCTTGATATGTTGTATGCACAACAGTTGTTCCATCAAAGATGTTGGTTAACGCAGGTAGATTGCACTTAGGAGGTATTCCTCCCATCTCAGACTTCTAGCGTGAAGGGATTCTTTGCGGCTTCTGCGATGGCTTCGTCTAATTGTCTCCTTCCTCCTTCCCTTCTATTATTCAATAATCCTCTCATTTCAAATGAGTTCTCTTAAGATTTGTTCATTTGCCTCGAGTTTGATTCTACTGGTCTTTTTAACTCGCTTCTCTCCTTCTTCGCTCGTGTCTATTTTGACCTTCCCCGCTCGTTATTTTCTCCTCTTCTTTCCCTGGGACGCTCTTCTTCGTTTCTTTCACAATTCGCACGCCATTATATCGGTTGTTCTCTCTTCTTGGTCAGTCTCGGCTCTCATCCGCACCCTCTCATATTCTTCATTAATATTTCTATTGGTACGATTTTGTTCCCTTCTTCTTTCGCGGTTGTCATGGTTATTCTGCCGGATTGCCTCTTCCATCTCTTGATTTTCCATTTCTGCTCTTACCCTTTCTCTCTCGTGAGCTAGCCGCGCTTGTTCAATGTAGTGTCTCTCAATGTCATCCTCGATCTATCGGTTTCTTCTCAATTCTTCTCTCCCGTGCAAGATTATTCTCCCTTCAAGAGTGGGTCATTCAGTTCTTGGAGTTGCATGTTTCCTTGATTTTCCCTATTCCGCTCATTTTGAAGATTTTCGGGCTGAGGAATATAACGATCTTCTATTTCCCCTCTTCTCTCGCCATGCTCTGCACTCGGATTTTGTGTTTCTTCCTCAGTACTTTCTGTTGGTAAAACTCTCCTTCTTTCTTCCCTATTCGATCTTGAACTTGATCTCACGCTACTTCTAGATCTCCTATTTTGCAACCTCATATTTTCCATCCTCAATTCATGATTTTGTCTTGTCAAGTTTGCTCGTTCCTCTGCCTCTAGCCGTCTTTCTTCGTGTATTGTTTGTCTCAAGTTTTCTAACGCTGCCATTTCTTCGTTTCCTGGATTCATTTCTCCATTCATCGCTTGCTCGCCTCCTCCTTGTCCATTGTTCACCAGCTGCTGCTCCTCTGCCCTTTCATCTTCAGAATCAGTCCTCCAAGTATGTACACTTACTCTATCATAATCCACAGCCGCGTTTGCTACTGGGGAGATCGGTGGCTGGTTTTGATCTTCTCCATCGCTTCTCATATTCATCCTTGACGATTCTCCTGTTTCATTCCTCCTTTCTCCAGCAAGTCTCCCACTTCTTCTTACAATCGTTGGTTGCCCTTGTACATTTCTTCTTCTAGCCATTTTTCCTTTCCAATGAACTCTTGAGTATCTTCTCCAAACCTTTTCTCTGTTAATCCAAATTCTTTCCAATTTCTACGTCAATCCCTGTTTGCTCAATCCCTGTTTCTAGCGCATATGTAGTAGCAGGATTTCCCACACTACACCCCTTACTCGATTTTGCTTAATTAATCCATTGAAAGATGTAAGATCAAGAATATTTATTGATTGAATTCATGAAATGTTTACATAGGAAAATAGAATTACACTTAGAAATTAAAGCATTCTTAAACTTTCTCTCTCCTAATGACTTGCCCAATAATTCCAAAGAGATCTCTCCTTCCACAGATTCACTCAACCCTTTATATAGGGTAATACAAAGTGGTAGACAGCTAAGCTATCCTTTATTTTCGGGAATGTCCCGCGAAGTGTCGCAGATGCACAACCATTCGTTTTCGCGACACTTCTTACCCCTCGCCAGGTTTCACGTCTTCTTTATGTTTTGCTTGTCGTTTATTCATTGCGTCGTTTATTTTTAGCTCCTGCGACTCCTTCGCGACACCGTCGTTTATTAATCCCGCGAGCCTTGTATGTTGCGATATTATGATCCTACATTGTTCATCTAACCACGGCTCAAATACAGCCTCAACCTGTACAAGTCGAGCAACCCCCTTCCTTGTTCATCTCCAGCTACCAGTTGTTCTCACACAGACATTAAACCTCATTATTTCACACAGCTTCAAATCTCCATTCTTCAATTTCTGTATTTCTCAGTCATTTCTTCTTCTGGATTCAACAAAGAACCTTCTCAATCAAACCCTAACTTCTAATTTCCGAGCAAAACAACACAGTACATAAACTCGAGCTCAATATTCGATGAGCAACATCATTCAATCCAAAACCCTAGCTCTTTGAGATCTCAAATTCCTCAAATTTCTTCCAACCTAGCTCCCTCTTCTCACAGAAAACAAACTAAAATTTGGGGCTGAGAATGATTTCCTTCTTCTCGACCAAATGATAAGTTGCCTGTACGGCATTATTAAGGCACCCCGGATAGTGGATATGGGCCACCAATAAATCTCTTTGTATTGTCAGTCCGGGGAACCGATAAGCTTAATTGTTGACTTTGCTTACAACCTTCTCATACGGACCCTAATGGCCTCGTTCTTTCGCCGATAGCTTCGCCTTTGCTCCAAGTGGGATGATTTCCGCTTCTTTTCCTCCGTGCGACTCCAGAGTACCTAATAACTCAAAAACACGCGTAAAGTACATAATTCACAAGAAAAATAGCAAAGAAAGCATAAACTCTATATAGTAAATACGGTGTATTCTACATCTATCAATACCCTTAGCTTATAAGTAATTTTCAAGTGATTGAATGATTAATACGAAACTTTCCGAGTTGACATCAAATGATTGTCTCACACAAATCATGTAAGATGTTTCAAGGAAATTTTCACATGATCATCTTTTGACTTATTATTTAGTTTCCAACAAATAAATTGTTTCCAACTAAATTCGTCAAGAATAATGATGAACGTAGCTAAAGCAAAAAGCTTCCAACACATATTTCGAGAAATAGATAAGCGAGATAAACTCGTCTCGAAATATCAAATGTGTATAATATAAAAGTCTATATAGCTATACGACTTAGTCTCATTAAGAGATAGTATATAATAGACTTCTGAGTGATAGATAAGTTTTAGTCTCCACATACCTTTTGTTGATGAAGTTCCTCCAAGCTCCCCTCAGTAGATCTTCGTCTTCAATCGATATACGTCGTGAAGTCTAAAGCTCAACTACACATTCTATCCTAATCCAAGACATAGCTATAAGTAGACTAGAAATCAAGACTTATAGTTTTGATCACCTAAACTTGACAAACAAGTTTGAGATAGCGACGCTTGCGAGTTCGACCGAGCAGTTCTCTAACAGTAAGATTATATCTAAACTTCTAGCTAATAGGTTAGGACCAATATTATCTAGAATTATTTCTCCATCCGGTCGGTTTTTATGCCCAACAGGAAGACAATCGATAACATTATAATAGAATAGGAGGTGGTTCACTCGATACAAAACTGTATATCTAAAGTTGGTTTGATGGGAATTCAATATGGGTAAAGCCTTTGATAGGGTCAACTGGACCTATCTCATAGAGGTAATGAAAAATTTAGGTTTTTCGGGGACATGTTGTACTCTTATTAAACAATGCATCACATCTGCTATTGCAATTTTGGGTTTCCAGAAATTTTTTGTCATCCATTGAAGGGAATTAGGCAAGGGGATCCATTGTCCCCTTATCTTTTCCTGATCTGTATTGAAGAGCTCGCTAGAATTTTGAGGGAAAAGGAGACTGGAGGTAATATTAGAGGAATTGGTGAATATCTGGCAATAATATCCCTATTTTCCACTTATCATTCACTGGTTTCGCTATTCTAGTAGATGTTAAAAATATTATAGAAGTAATCAATATCTTTAGTAGGGCCTAAGGGCAGATGATAAATTTCCAGAAGTCTGGAATCTTCTTCAGTTTCCTAATAAGTTTGGTACAATGATAATTAAAATTTTGAAATTCAAAAAATTAACATTTCAGACTCTTATTTTGGCACTCCCATATTCAATTCTGGTTCTAAAAACGATCCAATATTTTGACTCGATGGTTGCTAGATTTAAAAGTAGATTACAAAATTTGGGGAGGAAGAATACTCTCTCAAGCGGCCAGAACTGTATTTGTCAAATCCATTATTGAAACTCTTCCTATTTATCAAATGGAATGTTTTAATATTCCAAAGAATGTTACCAACCAACTCATTTCCCTACAAAAAATACTTTTGGTGGGGAAAAATGAAGGTAAAAAATGTTTTTATCATAGAGCTTGGATAAATTTATGCAAGTCTATTAATGAAGGTGGTCTAGGTTTTAGAGGAATTGAGGCTAATAATTTGGCACAACTAGGTAGATTAGCTTGGAATTTGCTGGCAATTCAGGAGGTAACATGGGTAGTTACGCTTAAGGAAAAATACTTTAGGAATTGTAAACAATCCATTGATACAAAAAATTACTAAAATAACATCTTGTATGTGGAACTGTATCAAAAAAGGTTTAACTCGGATTCAAACTTATTGTTTTCAGGAAGTAGGGGATGGCAGTTCCATTCACATCATCGAAGACAAATGGATTCCCATGAACTGAGAATTGGCTCCAACTACCCTGCCGCATAATGTTCTCTTAGTCTCTCGTATTTTTCTCCCTAACTCATGCTCTTGGAATATTAACTTACTCCAAAGCATCTTTGGTCACAACACAGTAGAAGCAATCCTAATGGTTGCTGTGAACATTTCCAAGAATGATAGAATTAAATAGACTCAAAGGACAAATGAAACTTCTCAACAAAATATTTGTATACTTCGATTACAAATCAAGAGAATATTTAAAACTTTATCCGGGATAAAATATGGAGGATAAAATCTTCACTTAGAACTGTTTTATCCGTTTACAAATGTATGCAAAACATGGTAGTTATGGAAGATAGTCTAGCAGGCACTAACAATGTGTAACTTTCCTTAATTTTTTTGATAGATCTTTTTATTACCAAAAAAAAAAGTTTTCATCAATTTTGTACACAATGCAATGAGTTTATTTTACTAGAGTTGAATGCTAAGAGTTGTTAGAGCATTGCTCGGTCGAAATCGCATGCGTTGCTATCTCAAGCATGTTTGTCAATGTTAGTGATCAAAACAATAAGTCTTGATTTCTAGCCTACTATAGCTAAAGGTCTCGGACTAGGATATAAAGTGTAGTTGAGATCAAGAACTCCATGATCATACAAGACGAAGGACTACTCGAGGAACTGGGGGAACTTCATCGACTAAAAGGTATGTGGAGACTTGAACTTATCTGTCACTCAAAAGTCTATTTACTCTATCTCCTACTCTTGAGACAAAAATCGTTTTGTTGTATAGACTTTCATTATACACATTTGCTATTTCGAGCCTAGTTTATCTCGCCTATCTATTTCTCGAAATATGTGTTGGTAAGCTTTCTCTTTAGCCAAATTCATCTTTACCAGAAGATTCTTCTTCAGATTCATCTGAATTATCAGACTCCACTAAGAGGACTTGACTCAATTGTCGTTTAAGCCCTTCATCTATATTTAATTCATTTATTTTTTGTTTTGTCCGACATTTATTTTGATAATGTCCAATTTTTCCACATTTGTAACAAACTGGAGGTTCTTTTTTATTATTATATCGTTGTGATTTTTTCTTATTTTTCGAAAAATTAGGCCCTTTATATTTTTGTGGGTATCTATTATGCTTTGTTGTTCTTTTACCATGATATATACGGACATTTTTATTTTTGGATTTTGAAATTGGTGGGAAAGAATTATATGTTTCAATCACTTTGAAAATTGCTCTGACGAAAAATGGTCTGTGAATAGCGGCAACGTTCTCTGAGAATGTTTCAATGATTGAAATGAGAGTTTAGATTACATAACCATTGGTAGGATATAAGCATTGTTGTGGAAAAACATAATGTATAAGTCCTTATTCCTTGAACCAAAGTTTGCGAAATTTGTTGATCAAGATAAACAGAATGTGGCGTGAGCCAAGTCCGCGAACTGGCGGAAGTTCTCGACCCGAGAATTTCTGCTAGAGTTTGTGAACTCCTTCCGTGAGCTTACCGCGAACCCACTCCGCGAACTTGAGTAGGTTATATACAAAACCGGTTGTTCTTGAACTCATGTTTATATCAACTAAGGAATGCTTTTGCAAACCGTGGCTATAAAGTTCATGAACCAATTCGAGTGAATCAAACTGTTTTTGCTTCGACTGTGTCTTACGTAGTTACATAAGATCTAAGCAATTGAAAAACTCTCTAACTAGTTCATTTGAGTCATTTGAACTAGTTATGGTGAAAAAGAATATGGTTGATATGAGAGTGATCATATGGCTAACCATTTGGTTAACTATTGTTGAACCAGCAAATGTTAATATTTGGGAGCGGTTACATAAACCCAAAATTGGACATTTCATTTGTGTGTAACAAGCTAAGGTTTCGATCCAACGGTTGAAAAATATTAGCTTGAATCTAATCAGGTTTTCATCTAACGGTGAATATTGAATTCTTTGTTACCAAGCTAACATTGATTGCAAAACCTGATTTGAAAGACTATATAAGGGAGAACTCTGCAACTGGGAAACCTAATCCCCACAACTTACGTGTGATACTAGTTGCATAAGCTAGAGTCGTTTCTCCTTTAACCTTGGGTTTTCTTCTAAACCAAAGTTAACGACTTAAAGACTTCATTGGGATTGTGAAGCCAGACCGATACTACTTTTCTTGTAGTTGTGTGATCTGATCTTGCTATTTCTATCGTACGAGTACAATTGGAATAATTGGCTTGAGATTTATATCTCCGATAGGCAAGATAGAAAAGAAGTCACAAACACTTCGTCTCATCGTTTGTGATTCCGCAATATCTTTTTTCGCTGCGTCGATTAAGATTATTGTGAGGTGATTGATAATACTAGGCTGTTCTTCGAGAATATAAGTCCGAGTTATCAATTAGTTCCTGTTCACCTTGATTTATCAAAAGACGGAACAAAAACTCGTAGGTATATTCGTGTGAGACGGATATCTATTACCGTATACATTTCTGTGTGATACAGATTTGTTTATTAAAGTCTTCGACTTTGGGTCGTAGCAACTCTTAGTTGTGGGTGAGATCGGCTTAGGGAATCAAGTACGTAGCATCCTGCTAGGATCAGAGGCGTAGGAGCATAATTGTACCTTGGATCAGTGTGAGATTGATTGGGGTTCAACTACAAATCCGCATCAAGTTAATTTGGAGTAGGCTAGTGTCTCGTAGCGGCTTAATACAGCAGGTGTGTTCAATCTGGACTAGGTCCCGGGTTTTTCTCGCATTTGCGGTTTCCTCGTTAACAAAATTATGGTGTCTGTGTTTATTTCTATTTCGCATTATATTTGTTTATATAATTGAAATATCACAAAGTTGTGCGTTGTTCAATCAATTAGAATATCCGACCTTTTGGTTATTGATTTAAATTGATTGAGACTTGGATATTGGTCTTTGGTACCATCCAAGTTATCTCTCTAGTATTTGATAAAGACTCGCAGATTTCTATTTGGTTGAGTATATATCAAATCGAGAGATTGAGATAGAAACTCTTTGATATACTTTTTGTCTAGATTGAGTCTGACTGTCTAGTTGATTCTCTAGAAAGTATATTGGAGTTTGTCCATATAGATTGCTAAGAGAAATATTGGGTGTGGTTGTTATACCCCTGCTTTTTCAAGAGTAAGTTACCATTTCATTTTACCCATCCATACTAGTAACAAATAAACTTGCAGGCACAACCGTCCATGTGTATCAAACATATGATCATGACTGTCTGTAACTAATATACTGGTCAAACTTTACAGTCAGACGTAAAGAACTGATCGTCCATTAAATCAAATAAATCAAGGATCACAGCTTTCCCTAATTTAACCGGGTAGATCTCCAAGCCTTATCAGTAGGCAAGGAAACCACATTCCAGAAAGAAAGAAGTAACCATAATCCTAACTGTTCTCATAAAAATTTCATCTGATTGAAAGAAGAAGTTCGCCGTATTTTCCGTGATTCGAGTAATTTCATCTGTAATTGCGAGTAAGTTTAAGTTTTATTTTGATTCTATTTTCGACTGAAGTTTTCTGTGATTTTATCGAGAGAAAACCTAGAAACTCATCTCCTCTCTAATTTTTATTGTCTGGCGATGTAGTTTTGGTATTTTGAAACTGGAAAGCATGTTTACGTACCTTGATAATGAGGCCTATTTTCACGACTAATTGGTAGAATCACATTTCTAGTTTTTTTAATTTTGATTATAAATGTGGTTATGCTCCATTTCATTATGTGCTTATGTTATCATTTTTTTTCTCACGCAGATTTCTGTCGTTAACAATGTTGTGCTTCCAAAAACTTCGCAACTTTGACTTGCTTCAAACATTTATAACTTCTTCACACGATATCAGAATGACTCTATTCTTTCGTCATTAGCTTGGTGTTTTCGTGCTGATGAGAAGAAATCCTGGATTTGAGCAAGTTTCACTTGGTATTTTATCGTTCTCTACTTGTAGACGTCACTTTTTTTAGCTATTTGATGATTCATTTAACAAAAGACGTAAACTAGAAAGCAAACATTATACAAGGTAATATGCAAGAAATATATCTACAACAAGTATGGAATTGACACTCAATATGTGTAAATTAAGCACTTATACGTATAGCTGGTATGTTTATATAATGCCATTTATACTCTATTTATCATTTTTGTTTTATCCTCCTAAGATGCTGGTGTTTTAGTTCTTTTGCACTCAAATTCCTAATTGGTTGTGGGTTTGTTTGGTTCGACTTTTTGGATGAGCATATCACTTATTTAAGACACATGTGAAATTAACTTAAAAGTTCTAAATCTAATTTAATGTTATAGTTATAAGAGTAGCGATTTAAAACACATGAGAAACTGATCTATATCTAATTCAATGTTATAGTTATAAGATGGTGATTTTCCGTTTTTCTTTTAACCTTTATACTCTTATGTCAGACAATCTAAGAATACTTAGCAGTGACATATCTCTCAACTAAGAGGCCGAAGATTTATATATCAACATTTTTTTTTAAAAAGATCGATACAACGAGTATAAACATGATTACCAAATTCTAGACACTCACTGAAATAAAATTTAACACTAATTTCCTTATAAAGGATTTTTTTGGAAGTATCATCAAACAAAACAGAAAAGTTAATATGGGAGAAAAATAAAAAGAAAAAGACTCACTTATTTAGGGACAGAGGGAGTTCGACTATATCCTCAAACTTCTTACAATCCTTCTTACAATCCTTCTTAATACTTATCTATATAACATTAAGTTTTAACTGATGATGTTGATGATGCTCAAGGTCCAATGATGCCTCATGCCACTTATGACCCTCCTATCCTAAAACAAGCAACATCAGGTAACTATGGTTCTAAACAAAACATTAGGAGACGAAGGTCATAAAGACATCTATGGGGGTTAGTGTCGTCGTGTTTCCAGTAGATATGTATCACTAAATTTTATGACGGAAACAACTTATAACTCGTATCTCTGTTTATCTTACATTTTCTATCACCCAATTTTAGATATACCCGCGTTAGTTTCCTATTCAACTTTTTACTAGCATTATTTACTTTTTCCAAAGGGTCTAAATGGTGGATTACTAAGTTTTTTACTCTGTTAGAGTTTGATTGTCATAATTTAGTTCCAAAAATCAAAGCTACTTGATTACCAAAGTCAACTTCAGTAGGTTAGACTAGGAACATAGAAATGTTGAGACTTGATCTTGTTACTTTGAAGAACCTGAAAACGTATCAGCATCAATGAACACATCATCCTTTCCTTCGAGGTTAGTAATTGTAGTAGCAGGATTTCCCACACTACACCCCTTACTCGATTTTACTTATTTAACCCATTGAAAGATGTAAGATCAAGAGTATTTATTGATTGAATTCATGAATTGTTTACACAAGGAAATAGAATTACACTTAGAAATTAATACACTCTTAAACTTTCTCTCTCCTAATGACTTGCCCAACAACTTCCAAGAGATCTCTCCCTTTCACAGATTCACTCAGCCCTTTATATAGGGTAATACATAGTGGTAGACAGCTAAGCTATCCTTTATTTTCGGGAATGTCCCGCGAAGTGTCGCAAATGCACAGACATTCGTTCTCGCGACACTTCTTAGCCTTCGCCAGATCTCATGTCTTCCAATTGTTTTGCTTGTCGTTTATTCATTGCGTCGTTTATTTTTAGCTCCTCGCGACTCCTTCTCGCGACAATCGTCGTTTACTAATCCCGCGAGTCTTGTATGTTGCGATATTATGATCCTACATCTTGCCTCTTTTTCCTTGAATATTGCTTGTAGAGCGATCTTTAAGGAAAAATCTGTTGTAGCAGTAATCTTTGATCTTTGCTGATGAAGGAACAAGCAGAAGAATATTGTACTTGAAAAGTACGTACTTGCCTCTATTCTTTTGCGAAGTTCAAGCTTCTATCTCATGAAGTGTCATTTCTTGCCTCTTGTGTTACAGAGAATAATCAATTTCGCAATCTCTTCTCGCCTATTAGAAAATATGTCGTATATTTGGATTCTACTAAAGTTCTTTCCATCAGGTTTCCTTGGATTTAGTAGTGACCGTTTACACGTGTCTATATTTACCTCTTTTACCGGTGCATTTAATATTATCCGGTCATAACGACTTTCTCATCTATTTATAGGAGCATCCCCTGTGAAAAATTTTCCTTTTCCTTTTCATCTTCTTCATCGCCTGCAGTGTTCTTCTTTTCTTCATCGTTCTGCAAGTGTTCTTCCTCTTCATCACTTTAGCTATTTCCTTCCAGGTTGTTTACTCTCATGGCGTCCCGGTTTTGTTAATTTTGCCATATCTGGCTGATTTTGCGGTTGATTAAATTTGAGATTGGTTTTTCTTGTTGAAATTACACTGGTATGATTAACTTTGTAGTTCTTTTTCTGCCATTGTTGTTTAGCAAGAACCAACTCAGAACTAAATTTACCGTGAAGGACCCTCTTATTTCTTTGGGCTCGCCATCGAAATCTTCTTCACAAAGAAGAATCCCTCACGCAACCAAAGCCCTCTTCACGAGTAAAATCTATGGCTTCAAAGAGACAGTCTGCGAATGATAAGGTATTTAAGAAACATTTGTTTTTTATTAACAATATATTGTTGCCTCTGTTTCTTATTTAACTTGTCATTCGCAGGATGATAAAATTACTGTAATACTCCCAAAGGCTTCGCCACTCTAGGCTGTTACCCCAAACGTTCCGTTTCCTTCATTCACACCTTCGTCTCTGGCTGCGAAATCTTCGCAAGATACTTTTGTGCCTCTTTCCTCTCGATAACATTACTAGCGACGACATTTCTATACCTCAACTCCTCATAGACCAAGTTCCTCATAATAACCCTACTACAAACAATCTTACGCCTCCTCCTGTTATTAATGCCCCTGCTATTTCTCCAATCACTTCCCTTCCTGAAACCTCTTCTTCTTCTAAGGCTCCTTTGACAAAGGATGACTCATCTTTTTGGTGGAGCAAATTCCTCTAACGGCGGAAAATTTGGAGGGTATAGATGTGGCCTTTAAGGTTCTTTCGGATCTCGTGAATGATGCCAAGAGGACTTCTGCGATCTGTCAAATCCAACGTCTGCGAGATTTTAAGTAAGCACCTTGGTCCTGATAAGGTCTCGCAAGCATCTTTAGTTCAAGAAATTAGTAAGCTGAAGGATGATCTCCAGGTTATGACCGCGAAGTGCAATAGTCTCCACCTTGAAAATCAAAAATTTCACAACATATCGCTTAGATCGTGATAACCTTCGCAAGAAGAATGAAGAATTAAAGGTATGCTCTCGCCACCCTTTTTTTTTTTTTTTTTTTTTTTTTTTTTTACAACTCAAACTCCCTGTTCATCCTCCAAGCATTAAACCGAAACGAATAATGGAGATATATCAGCGGAGTCTGTCGTTGAAGAAGTTCGAGTGGAAAGAGATGCTTGGATGGAGCAATATAATCTCTTAGATAATCTTCACACCTATGCAGTGATCAAATAAATAACTTGTCTAAAGAGAATTTTGATTTATCGCAAAAGCAAGACTCATTAAGTAATGACTTATCTACCTCTCTTATTCTTTTTGATTAAAACTAATTTGGAGTTGGAAACTTTATCAGATGAGAATCGAACTCTTTCTCAAGAGAAACGTTCTCTGTTGAATAAGATGGCGAGCTGTTCGCAGCAGTATAATGCTTGTCAAAAGTTATGTGAAGAACAAGAGCAAGCCAAACATTCTTTGAAAAACCAACTTGAAGAAATTACTACCGAGAGAGATAAACTTATTCAAGGTAGAATAACTTTGAGTGTAAAAGCGAAGCAATTCCAAGAACAATGTGCCAAATTAGAAAAATCCAACTCTACTCTTGCGGCCGAAAACTCCATACTTGTTTCCAATGAAAAGAATTTGCGATCTCGATTGAAAGGCTTAGTTGGAGATTCATTTGATGATGCCATGGACTGTTTGGGGAATAACTTCGCAGCTTTAATTCAACATCTTACTTTTCAAAAGGAAGGTAGTCAAATTATTTGACTATCTGAATTTATTTATTTATTCTATGAATGCTTTATTACCCTAAAAAATGCCAATAATGTTCGATAAGAATTTTCTTTGATCTTGTGTATTTGTTATGTAGACTCTGAGAGAAAGCTTCGCTCCACTATCTCCACCCTCAAGTCCATTATTCTAAAATTCGCGGAAAAGAGATTACTGGCATGCGTCTCTTGCTCGTTCTCGCGACTGCGAGCGAAGATTTGATTATATGTCTTATTGTAAGGACATTGATAGTAAGAATCGTCAAAAGGCATTGCTTCGCCAATTCCCTCTAAAAGCGGAAGTTCTTGTGAATAACATTTTGCTGTCGAAGTCTCTTGATCCTATTCACGTCGATCCTTTGGAAGTGAGTGATGATGAAGTTCCTAATGCTCCGAGATAGTGATTATGAATATGAAAGTCTGCGAAGATCTCCCCGATAAGGAAGTCGTCGATGAAGATCCAAATAAAAAGACTCTGATGAAAATCCAAAAGTGTTCAAGCGAACGAAGGTAATGAAAACATTTCGATGAAAATCAACCAATTGAAGGAGGCGAAGGCGATAAGGGCGCGAAAAAAGTCTCAACCATCCTCTGTATTTGATAATCTTTGATGTAGAGTTAAATTCTCTTTGTAATTTGCCAGAATTTCTTTTTGTGTGAATGATTTAACTCTTTGATGGAGTAATTCCCATATTTCTGTCTTCCTTTCTTAGTTAAGACCACCTTGCGAGCATGTTTGCTCATTGGATTTTTTATTAAGTAAATCCATCCCAATCAGGGGTTTGATTTTAATTCTTCTCACTGCGACAAAGTCGCAGGCTGCCTTTACATTTTCATGCAAAGGCCCATTGACCCTGCCTTATCATTTTTGTGTGGTCTTCCGAGTTAGACCTCCCTAATTAGAGGTCTTCCCCTGCCACCTTTCATCGCGACAAAATCGCAGGACGTCTTTACACTTGCATATAAAGACCCATTGATCTTGCCTTATCATTTTCCAAGTATTTTTGCCTCTGCAGGATGTTTTAGTTGCGACAATATGACAGGCCTAAATATCCTTGCGAACATAAATCCCCATGACATTACGGGCCGTATGACGAAATCGCGGGGCGTCCCGTACACTTTCGTGTAAAGACCCATTGATCTCGCCTTACCCTCGCGTTAGTATTATTGCCTCTGCAGGATCATTGCACAAATATGACGAGCCTAAGTTCTCTTGCGAAAACATAGCCTTATGACATTTGCGTCTGTTTTGACACTCCCCCTATTGGAGAGCGTCGCCCTTATCATCTCCCCGGTTGCCCCTTCAAGGAGGCGAAACATCGGCCATACAAGACTATCTCCTCCCATCCGGTCTTAACAACAACCAGTTGTTTTCGTGCCACTTATCCCTTATACCTATATGGTTTATGGTTACGAGACTGCACCCTAAGTGGAGTTTTCTTCGGGCGAGTGCAACGCATGCCAAGACTTGCCAAGAATGGCCAGGGTAGGTTCATCCATCCTGGGCACTCTGGCTCAACCGTGTACCTCGGTGCCTTGAGCATACACTCGACTCCTTGGAAGAGACCCTCGGTCGCCCAACCAGTATAACCTTATATAGTTGGGAATCCAAGGTACCTCTCCTGATAGGCTTTCATGGGCCCCAAATTTTCATGGTTCAGGCTTCAGGAGCGGTGTAACCTTCCCCCGAACCATGGCGAGAGATACCCCTTATATGACGCACTTTAGGTCTTACATTTGCCTCTTACGAAATGTTATTCGCGAACTAGGGTGTACGCCATAAAGGTTCGTCCCATTCTTTTGCGCATTCATATTTGTTAAATCATTCAATCATTCATGTTTCATCATTTGCTGATATTTGTTTGCGAAGTATTCGCATAGTTCTGTTTCATTTGTTGTATTTCACTTTTCTTTCTTAGTCGAATTCTCATTTTACTCTTGGTGGTGAGATTCTCGCACATCATTACTTCAGTGCTACTTTGCATCCTGCTTTTATTGATTATTCACTTCTTATGCCTTTTGTTCCTCATATCTTTTGCTTCTTTAGTGTCATAATATTGGTCTGTCTCCAGGCATTCACCTCGCGAGATATGTTCAGCCCTCACTTCTATAGCATCTACCATTAGTTTTTCCTGTCTCTGTTCATTTCTCACATGTTGCTTCCAACCCTTTCTTTTGGCATTTCTTTCTTCGCAGCTTTCTATATCGACCTCATGACACTGTTGCGACTCCTTCCAGTCTCCCTGTATGATACCAATACCGTTTGGATGTGGAAATTTTATACATTGATGGTATGTTGACGCGACCCCCAAGATTTCATGAAGCCATGACCTCCCAATCAGTGCATTATACGGGGATTCCACATCAACCACACAGAATAAAATATCAGTTGATAATCCTTGTAGAGGTATTTTCATGTGAACTTCTCCCTTTGGCTTGTTTGCAGTGCCATTAAAGCCATATATCTTGTATGTTGAGGGGATCAAATCCTCATCCTTTCCTCCCATCGTCTTATAAGTGTGGTAAAAAAGAATATTCACCGAACTTCCAGTATCGATTAGAATTCGGTTAATCGCCCAGCAAGCTTCTGCCTCATCATCTTCTCCATTGACTGGTTTCGGGTTAATCTCTAGTTTCACAACCAACGGGCTATCGTGTGTTTCTCTTCCTTTTGGCACTTCATCTGCAGAGAAAGAAATAGTCTTCAACTGCCATTTTTCTAACTGCGTCGTTCTCGCCAGACTCATTATTTCTTTATCATTAGCATCTCTCGCAAAGACTCTACTGAGCACGTTGTCATGAAAATCTTCGATTGTGCGATAGAGTGGACGATAGAGTTGCAGTTCAAATTTCTAGCTTTTGTTCCAATTTCTATAACAAATGTTTCCTTTCCTTTCACCGACACTCGTTCGTGCATCTCTCGTGGTGGTGGTAATGTTTGGCCTGTTTCTTCTCCCTTTAGAAAGTGATTTAGCTTCCCTGATCAATCATCCCGAGAATAATTCTCTTTATGTTTCTACAATCGTTTGTCCGATGTCCATGGAAGCGATGGTAAGAACAAAACTCATGACTTCTATCGCCCGGGTGGTGGTTCCATTCCCACGTTCCAAGGTGCTTGGTACATTTTCCATCACAAGTATAGCTTCCCGATCTTTTCAACACTAGCATTCAGTGGGGGCATCCTAATCTCTTCCCACACTATTCTCGCGACTTCTCTGTCCTCCACGGTTATTTTGCCTTCGTCCACCATAAGTTTCTTGCACATGATCTAGCCTCTGAATCTTATTATTGTTGTTACGGTTGTAATAGTTCCTTTCTCGTTCAAATTCCTCTTGATCGTGGCTTCCCATGGCTACCATCTTCTCATTGTCCCTCATCGCCTTTCCTTACTTGTCCTTGCGAAGTACTCGCCACCGTATTGATGAATTGAGGCAACAAACTTGCGTTCGCGAGCATTCGAGCTTGTGTTCGCAACTGGATAAGAATTCATTTCATTCTGTCTTTCTTCTAAGGCAATATATTCTTCCTGCAACTCTCGTAGTTCTGCCATCGTGATTGTATTTTTGATTCTAAAAATTTGAATGTACAACAAGTTGGTCGCGAAGAGAGCATTCACAAATGAGAGTATGAGATATCTTTCCTCAACCCGTCCTGCCATTTCGCTACACATGGTCCTCCATCTTATTGTCAACTGCCTTAAGCTCTCGCCAACCCTTTGTTTCAATCCGAATACATCTTCAATACCTGGTCGCGAAGAGTTGTTACTTATGTATGCTCCCAGGAATGTGGCTTGTAAATGGTTAAATGATGTGATTGTGTTCCTTGGTAGACCTTCAAACCACTTTAGTGCTTCTCCTATTAAGCTTGACGCGAAATATTTGCACAATATGGCATCATGATTCTCCCATTGTAACATACATCTCATATAAGCCTTAATATGTTGTATCGCATAGGTTGTTCCATCAAAGATGTTGGTTAATGCAGGTAGATTGCACTTAGGAGGTATTCCTCCCATCTGTACTTCTAGCGTGAAGGGATTCTTCATGCTCTCTGCGATGGCTTCGTCCAATTGTTTCCTTCCTCCTTCCCTTCTATTGTTCAAAGAATCCTCTCATTTCAGCTAGTTCTCTTAAGATTTGTTCATTTGCCTCGAATTTGATTCTACTGGTCTTTTTAGCTCGCTTCTCTCCTTCTTCGCTCGTGCCTATTTTGACCTTCCTGCTCATTATTTTCTCCTCTTCTTTCCCCGCGACGCTCTTCTTCGTTTCTTTCATCAATTCGCACGCCATTATATCGGTTGTTCTCCCTTCTTGGTTGCCTCTCAGCTCTCATCATCTGCACCCTCTCATATTCTTCGTTAATATTTCTATTGGTACGATTTTGTTCCCTCCTTCTCTCGCGGTTGTCATGGTTATTCTGCCGGATTGCTTCTTCCATCTCTTGATTTTCCATTTCTGCTCTTATTCTTTCTCTCTCTTCGAGCTAGTCGCGCTTGTTCAATGTAGTGTCTCTCAATGTCATCCTCGATCTCTCGGTTTCTTCTCAATTCTTCTCTCCCTGCAAGATTATTCTTCCTTCAAGAATGAGTCATTTGGCCCTTGGAGTTGCATGTTTCCTTGATTTTCCTATTCCGCTCATTTTGAAGATTTTCGGGCCGAGGAATATAACGATCTTCTATTTCCCCTCTTCTCTCGCCATGCTCGTACTCGGATTTTGTGTTTCTTCCTCGGTACTTGCAGCTGGTAAAAGTCTCCTTCTTTCTTCTCTATTCGATCTTGAACTTGATCTCACGCTACTTCTAGATCTCCTACTTTGCAATCTCATATTTTCCATCCTCAATTCATGATTTTGTCTTGTCAAGTTTGCTCGCTCCTCTGCCTCTAGTCGTCTCTCTTCGTGTATTGTTTGTCTCAATCTTTCTAACGCTGCCATTTCTTCGTTTCCGAGATTCATTTCTCCATTCATCCCTTGCTCGCCTCCTCCTTGTCCATTGTTCACCAGCTGCTGCTCCTCTTCCCTCTCGTCTTCAGAATCAGATCTCCAAGTATGTACACTTACTCTATCATAATCCACAGCCGCGTTTGCTACTGGGGAGATCGGTGGTTGGTTTTGATCTTCTCCATCATTTCTCATATTCATCCTTGACGATTCTCCTGTTTCATTCCTCCTTTCTCCAGCAAGTCTCCCACTTCTTCTTACAATCGTTGGTTGCTCTTGTACATTTCTTCTCCTAGCCATTTTTCTTTTCCAATGAATTCTTGAGTATCTTCTCCAATCCTTTTCTCTGTTAATCCAAATTCTTTCCGATCTCTACGTCAATCTCTGCTCGATCCCTGTTTCTAGCGCATATGTAGTAGCAGGATTTCCCACACTACACCCCTTACTCGATTTTACTTATTTAACCCATTGAAAGATGTAAGATCAAGAGTATTTATTGATTGAATTCATGAATTGTTTACACAAGGAAATAGAATTACACTTAGAAATTAATACACTCTTAAACTTTCTCTCTCCTAATGACTTGCCCAACAACTTCCAAGAGATCTCTCCCTTTCACAGATTCACTCAGCCCTTTATATAGGGTAATACATAGTGGTAGACAGCTAAGCTATCCTTTATTTTCGGGAATGTCCCGCGAAGTGTCGCAGATGC
Source organism: Papaver armeniacum (assembly GCA_023531295.1). Classification (NCBI taxonomy): domain Eukaryota; kingdom Viridiplantae; phylum Streptophyta; class Magnoliopsida; order Ranunculales; family Papaveraceae; genus Papaver; species Papaver armeniacum. The sequence continues at coordinate 59,873 of JAJJWW010009609.1, read as the reverse complement.
ACAGACATTCGTTCTCGCGACACTTCTTAGCCTTCGCCAGATCTCATGTCTTCCAATTGTTTTGCTTGTCGTTTATTCATTGCGTCATTTATTTTTAGCTCATGCGACTCCTTCGCGACAATCGCTGCTTACTAATCCCGCGAGTCTTGTATGTTGCGATATTATGATCCTACAGTAATACAAACTTAACTTATTCCATTTCTATATTTATCTTCTAGTAAGTTTTTATTGAAAACACAACATACGAAGTTTGTTTACGTGTCTCTAGTATTAGTGACGTGATCATTTTATTATGATCAAAGTTTCAAGGAATGATGTACTAGTTGTTTCATACAACTTTGGTATATGGAGTTACGAAGTATAGTTTATCTATTATACTTCGCAGGTTCAACCTAACACTATTTGGTAATTCGTTAGTATTTAATTTGTTGAACTTTCAGGTTGATTCCATACCTCGAAAACTATGTCCTCATGGTTTAAGGAAGTAGACTTGTGAAACATGTTTCGTAGTTGAAAAGGAGTTTAAGGATCTATTCTAGAACTGATCTCTAAACAATGATCTTTACTAGACCTATCCTAAGGATCTCTAGTAAGACCAATTCCTTACCAAGGAACTCTACTAGGATCGGTCCTAAGGATTTCTATTAGGACCCATCTTATGGATCTCTAGTAGTACCGATCCTTAGTTAACCAATATTACATTTTCGGTTTGTCTATTACTTTAGGGTTTGCATAGCTACGTAAAACTTATTTGGCTAAAAAATAAAATTCACAAAATGTCGACACAGTGTCTTGAACATGTGTTAAATTCTTATTATTTAATGTTCAAGTATTTTCCTTGATACTCTAGGCGAAATCCCATAATCGAAATTTCTAAATATCTTTTAGATATTCGAATTTATATGCTTTCAATATCCCAGAAGATAAGCATATCTCTATATTAGTAAAGTATATGTTGTCTTCTAGCTAATATCAATTGTCAGTCAAGAGATATTTCGGTAAATAGGTTGGATAGCAATTAAAAAATAACAAACCGAAAATAAACATTTATTGAATATCTTTAGTATTTTCGGATTTGGTAGTTCCTTGTTGTCCAAACAAGCCTTGGTCCTATAAATTGTAGAGCGCGTATTCTTACAAACTCATCATAGAACACAGTGCCTAACCGTTTGTGTGGGAATCCCACTACTTTTTGGAGAGGAGAGTATCCTAATTAGGTGAAATCTCTTACATGGCCATTTTTTAAAGTCTTCTGTCTGATCCAGAAGCTTTTAGTAGTGTCGTTGGTGGGAAACTAAATTGTATAACATCACCATTCTACTACTTTGAAAATTAGCAGTTGAAAATTAACGAATTTTTAACCGTTGAACCTGATGATTGGTAGGGATTAAATTTCGGAATACACTCATTTTTGGTAGATATATGGAGCTCCGTAAGAGGAAGAGGAACATATCTCCAAAATATTAGCTTCAAATCATTTACCGTTTATATTTTATCAAAAAAAATAGTTTCTAAAGCATAAGAGTTAATGTAAGAATTAACATGTGTGTAGATCCCCCTCATTAAAAAATTTCATCAAAAACTCAAATTGACGAATAAGTTAGGGGTTTGAATCTCTGTTGTAACTTCCGACCTCTACTATTAGAACCTGCTTGCTCTTACGCCAATTTGACTAATCCAAGTTGGTTTTGTGTAAGATTCCACATAAAAACTATTTAAAGAGTATGCACAAAAATGTACTCTTATAATCCGCTAAAACTTGTAATCTTTTACGTATCACGCGACTTCATCTTCATAAACTTTCATACCAGATCCTGAAATCTCATTGTGCCATTACATTTGTCATTAAATAAAAGTGAAGACAATTATCAGGAGTTTTGGTTTCAATTTTGAGCATAAAAGTTTTTTTTTTTTTTTTGTCCACAATGTCATTTGTTCACTTGAGATTAAAATTGAAAATGAGAAGGAAAAAAAAAAGTAGCCAAGGGTTAAGGCACATATGGAGGCAAACCATGTGCTTGTTGTATTTTAACTTAGTGCAAAACTTCGAATTTTGTACGCTTTACGGTGATGTTTACTCTGAATTTTCTGTGTTTGTATTTAAGAGCTAAAATTGCTCTTTCTCCTACGTTCCCATTCATCAAAATGAATCTCAATTATTTTTCATGGGTTGTTCAAAATTTCTCATTACGTTGTCACATAATATATAAATATAATGTGCGTATCTTCCTCTTCTTAATGTATTAGCATAATACATAAAGGTTCTTGTAAAAATAGAGAAAGATATTGCAGTGGAGAATATAGAGAAGATAAAGAGGCAGAGAGAAGGTTTTCATTCATCAGCATAATAGGCTTACATGAATATATTCCTTTATATACAAGTAGGAAGAAGACCCTAGACACTATATTGGGCCACACATCCATGGGCTACAAGCCCTACAACACTCCCTTGTGCGGTCCAAAGTGAGAACTTCATATCCAAAGTCTACATGTATTGCTCGAATATAGTTCTTAAAATGTCGTCCTCTCCTTGATGACTTGTGCCGAAATCAATTACCTTACTAAAACTTTGACAAGGAAAAACCTAGTGGGGTAAAACCTTGGTACAACTCTTCACATGTAGTACTTCACATGTTGTCTCGTACTTTACATGTAGTTCATCACATGCAATACGACCTTCAAAGATCGACGAGTCTAAGTTAATTGCCTCGTTAAAACTTCGTCAGGAAATACCATGAGGGTAAAACCTGAACTAAAGAAAAATAGTACAATATTAAGCAACCTTAGAACATAGTTAGACTCGAATATGTTGCCTCATTAAAACCTTAACAAGGAAAACCCGAAGGGGACAAAGCCTTGACGAAGGGAAAAGAGTACAACGTGATGATGCAAGTAAAGGTGATCCGTTCAGGATGATCACTTTTGATCCGTTGAAGTTGACTAGTTTCTTCACAACTCCTAAGGCAGAAAATTATTGTGGAAAAGGCAATAGCCTTAGCTAGGAAATTTCTTCCCGGTGTTTGTTGTTGTCTCATTAAAAAAACCTTGCCGAGTTACAATACCCTGTGGGAAAAGTAACCTCGGTGAAGGAAAATAATTCAACAAACCATTAGATGCTCCCCCTGATGTCAGACATTTTTCATTAGTCTAATGTAGTCAAAAGGAGTTTATCACACTTTACTTTGGTGACTTGAATGTTTATAAGACCGTGTTGTTGATTTTGGAAGTTACATTGCTTAACAGACTATCGTGTTTCATTTCTTTGATTCAGATACTTTCAGTAATATCAACGGCGATCTTTATGTCTTCAACGGTCAACATACTTGATGTTTTTAGTGTTGTCTCGCTAAAAACCTTGTCGAGTAACAAAACCCTTTGGGAAAAACTATTCTCGATCGAAGGGAAAAAGAGTACAACACAGCTTCATTTTCGAATTAAAATATGTCGACATCATATCCTTGGATCCCCCCCCTGATGTCGGCATCCCCCTGATTACTTTCAGAGTTTTTCCAGACAGTTCCTTTTGTCATGTACTTTTCGAAACTTAATATCGGTAATGACTTAGAAAATAGTCTACCATATCTCCCCTTGATTACTTTCGTTGGAGAAGAGATTATTGTTCCTTTATAATCAACAACCTTTGGATTGCAGTTCCTTAGCATTCTTTTTTATGTCTTTGCAGGGATAAAACAAACTCATGTCAATGGTTACTTTTAAGTACATGATTACATTCACTGTACCATTCCAATGATGTTGTGTTAGCGCTGAGCTATATCTAGCTAACAAGTTCCATGAGGATGTAAAATTTAATCGAGTATAGTACTATACTAAGTACAACAATGCGTATATTGTACTTAGATATGGGAATTTCATCTCCCAATACATATTCTTCATCTTACTTTAGACGAAATGTTCACTTACTTACATTTGAACCTCGACTAATCGTGGGAGTGCTATCAGGATGCATGTCTTTGTTAAATTGCCTCGAGAACTTTAGACATATGCAAACCGGTGGAATAATATACCACAAGCTCGTGATTCGGTCGAGCTTTCCCAGATTTTTCATCTCAAATTCGGATTTCAAGTAGCTTTTAAGGTCTCTTATTACATCAAAAGTACCTATCATGTCTGTACCATCGACATAGATAGCTACAATTCCAAATCAGGAACTTTCTTGTGAATACGCAAGGAAAAATAACTTACTTGTCTATCTCCTCCAAATTAAATAGCCACTTAGATGGGTATACCACATCCTCCTGATTGCTTCTATCTATAAGTAGGCGTTCTATCTAACTGTAAACGCACTCTGTGGTTTATAGTCACTTTATTTGGGTGACAAAAGGCTATCAAGTACTTTTGTAAATATCTTCTATCTCTTGATTCTTTCAGAGATACGCAACAACCACATACATATGCTGCATTTCAAGTCCTTTTGAAATTACCAAGATAACTAAGCAACGGAACACTATAAAGTTCATTACAAGAGAACAATTCCAGGGCTTTGTGAGAAACCTCGCGCCACAAGGCGATTCTTTATACTTTAAGACTGATTTCTTCGCATTATGCTTTGTGACAAATTAATCATGTATGTCCAATAGGCTTTACACTTGGTTGGTTAGCACTACCACACCAAATACCTGTATATTTGTCAAAGAACCAAGTTCTACCTGGATTGTATAGGCCAAATACGCTCTTCGTTGAAATTAAGCAACAAGGAGCTTGGTTCGATCTCATCTTGATTTATTTCCTTAAGCAAATGTATATGAAATTAATAATCAATATGCTCGCATGATATTTCCAGTGACTCGTGCGCATTCTCATAATCCACTTGGGATGTCATTTTTCTCTGGAATCATTAAACTTTGGAGCGTCCTCCAGTTTGATTCATGGACATATTCAGAGACAATCTTATGAGATGATTTCTGATGATATAAATAATTTGTGCCTTACTCACCTACTTCCTTTCTAGGTGAGCATTGATCGAACCTGGTTGTCTCTCCATCTTCCTTTATGGAGCCACGGCCTCAACTACACTTCCACCAAGTGTAGTTGCTACACCTTAGTCTATGGTGTACCCCATAGTGAGGATTTCTACTTAACATTTTTGAAGAACCATTATAGTACGATGTGGAGTCGTAATGGCACATATATAGTACAATCAAAAATGCGTAAGAACACGAATGTTAGGCTTAAATCCAGTTACCAACTGGTACGCAAAAAAGGTTGACTAATATTGGGTTCTAAAAACGAATTAAGTAAGATGCGTGTAATATTGCTTATCTCCAAAGCAATAAAAGATAGGTTGGTACGCATAACATATTCCTTAGGTACCATCTGTAACCTTTGATGGTAGCCTTTGTGAGACCATTGGGTATAAGATGCTCTATATTGATCCTATTAAACATGCAATATTCATCAAGTCCTTTTGATATAAATTCTCTAGCATTAATAAGGGTGGTGAGCCTTTGCACTTTGTATTATGTAATATGTGCTAGGAATTTTTAAACGCAAATTTCTTGGGAACAATAACTAGTCCAAAATGTCAAAACATTCACCAGAGCCATAAGTCACTTTAATGGTCCGCATTCTGCATGAATATTTTTCTAAATTTCACCTTGTTATCTTTGTAATATGGATTGTTTACCATTTGCATCTTAGGATGGTCTCGATCCTGTTTTACTGAAGACTTTATAAAATGAGTGATACGCTCTCTTACTTAAAAGCATAATGGGAGGGAGGAGGGGGTTGTGCATCTAGTACTTTAGAAAACACTTATTGAGAGATATGTCGTTACTTCGCATTCTGTCAATGTTTTTCCTATTTTTGTTCACTCAAATAAAGTGATATTCGCATGAGTCCTTTCAAAACGATCATCATGTCACAACCAAAGTTGCTTTATGGTTATGCCCCAAGCCTGTATGAGTCAATTCCCAACATTTGATCGTCGGAGTCAATATGGATTCAATAATCCAATTACTATAGTGATTTACATTTCACTAGATTGACTCATTCGTTTCTCTAAAATATATTTCCTTCCAAATATATTAGAGACTATAAAATATGCAATCAATTACATTCTCATCACAGTGAGGTTCCACATGATATCCATTTGCATGGGTTTCTTTGGAATTTAACAAGGTGTGATTATCTCTCGGTACATATAGAGATTTTGTGACGTCTTTGTTCTATGATCCAATCCTTGTAGTCACATTATAAGGAAATAGTTAAACAACTAGTTTAAATTCCTTAAGCTAGTGGAAGAAAAACAACTATGAGTTAGAAATTTGGGTCTTGAGAGTTTTAATAAGTGGTGTGGCCTTATTACGTAATAAAAGTGGGATTCAACTGAAGTACTTTAGACTGAATATATATTACGTCTTGTCATGTCCCTTAGCCATGACTGTTATGGGCTAACCCTTTAGTGGTGCCATTAGTATAGTCGTGTTCGTATTTAGCTAAACAGCGTGTGAGTCACACGCTGGCCTGGCAAATAATGTTCTTTTATTTCTTGTGGCTGTTGTTAGAGGACAGTTAGTGAATTATTGAAATTCTTGTTCTAAGCTCTCTCTCAACCCTGATTTCTTCTCATCTTGATTCTCCTATATCTCATCTTATTCTTTCAATCCAATTCAAGAGTTGTTTCTGCATATCAATTGTAGTGAAATCACTACAAGTGGTATAATAGCACTCGATTCTGAGTGACCCTAAACCATGGTGAGTAAAGATGAGTTTGAAGATATTACTAAACAGCTAACATCAGTGATTCAGTCTAATAAGAATCTAGCAAAGGAGGTGTTAGAAATTAAAGCTAAACATGATTCGCCGTCGCAGCTGCTGCTCACAACTATAATGGATATGTTCAAAACTGAATATGAAGTTATTGGAAGAAACAATCCACTAGATCTGGTGGACCAATACTCAACAATCCACTGGTTCATAACAAACAGGAGCGAACTGTTGGTCATTTTCTACCTGGTGAGAACTATAATTTCGCTCATACACACAAACTTAAGGTTGATTTTCCTAGATTTGACGGAGTAAATCCTAGGTCATGGGTAAGGAAGTGTAACAAGTATTTTCAGTTGCACCAAATGAATAAGGAACAAAAAGTACATGTGGCTTCCATGTATTTAGAATGTAAAGCAGATGTATGGTTTCAGGATTATCAAGTTGGTAAGGAGGTTGTTAGATGGGAAACGTTTATGAAGGATATTTGTTCTCGTTTTCAAGAGTTGGGTCATGATGACATAGTGGGGGAGTTTAAAAAATTGAGTCAAGTAGGTACTGTTTCAGAGTACCAAGAAATATTTGAAGAGCTCAAGGCACTAATGTTAGCTAAGAATAAGCACCTCACTGAAGACTACTTCACATCAAGATTTATCAATGGGATGAAGGAAAAATTAAGAATTGCGGTGCAAATGTTTTCCCAGCTACTTTAGAGAAGGCAATCTACTTGGCAAGAATGCAGGAGATGCTTCTGGACAGTTTCAACAAGAAGGCCAAGATTAACAGACCACCACCATTGTACATTCCCCAGAGCCACAGAAGTACAATGCAGAGTCCAAAATCTACATCTCCTTAACCTAGAGGCACAATCCCTACTAGTCCAAAGTTTCCTCCAATAAGAAGACTCACTTATGCTGAAATAAAGGCCAGAACGGATAATGGATTATGCTACAATTGTGATGAAGAATTCAAGGTTGGTCACAAGTGTCAGAGACAACAATTATTTATGTTAGTGGCTGATGAGGAGGAGCCAACTATGTCTGAAGAAGATTCACCCTCTAGTTCTCCCTTAATACAAGAAGTAGAAGATGAGGATGTGGAGATATCAGTTCATGCCCTGTCAGGTAATACATCCCCAAGCACCATTAAGATTCATGGCATTACTCTAAACAAGCATCCCATTATAATTTTGGGGATAGTGGAAGTACACACAGCTTCTTAGACCCTGAGATTGCAAGGCTAAGGGGTTGTTTGATAGAACCAACTTCCAAGTTCCAAGTAGCTGTAGCAGATGGAAACAAGTTGGTGAGCTCTTCAAAGTGTCTTAAATTTCAATGTGAAATGCAGGACAATATGTTTCAGTTTGACATGAGGATCCTACCTCTAGGGGGATGTGACATGGTGTTGGGAGTAGATTGGATGAGAGGGTTCAGTCTTGTAAAGTTTGACTTTAAGGAGTTAATTGTCTCCTTCAACAAAAAAGGAAAGAATGTAGTATTATAAGGCATCACAGAATCTGCCAGCATTTCTCTCATGACAGGCAAGGAGTATGAAAAGTACAGGAGGAAACACAAGCATGGATTTATGGGGCACGTATTCTCTATTACTGGTGAGGAAAAACAAACTTTAACCCCCCATTCCCTACAACCTTTATTAACTACTTTTCAATCCATTTTTCAAGAACCCACTGACCTTCCCCCCACCAGAAGCCATGACCACCATATACCACTACAACCATTGCCAGTTCCACCCAATCAAAGGCCTTACATAATTCCTTATATTTAGAAAGATATAGTGGAGAAATTGGTCAAGGAAATGCTAGCTTCTGGTGTCATTAGGACAAGCCATAGTCCATTTTCATCCCCAATACTCTTAGTCAAGAACAAGGATGGCAGTTGGAGATTTTGTGTTGATTATAGAAGATTGAATGAGATCACCATTAAGAATAAGTATCCAATACCAGTCATTGATGAGTTGCTAGATGAACTTAAGGGTGCTAAGGTGTTCACCAAGATATATTTAAGGGCTGGATATCATCAAATAAGGGTCTCTCCTGCTGACATTCATAAGACAGCTTTCAAGACACACTAAGGGCACTATGAGTTCTTAGTCATGTGATAGGTGTCTAAAACACCTAATTTACTATATAGTAGTTACGCTTTCTTTGTTATTTTTCTTGTGAATTATGTACTTTACGCGTGGTTTTGAGTTATTAGGTACTCTGGAGTCGCACGGAGGAAAAGAAGCGGAAATCATTCAATTTGAGCAAGAAGGACGGAAGCGTCATTTCGTATGCATGTGCTATCGAGAGCACAATAGAGGATGAGGGTTGGTCATTTTCTGGTGGCTCGTATCAGTTCATGGGGTGCCTTAAGTCATCCTGGATATCCCTTATCTTCTACACCTGGGCGGCTATATCCATTCCCATTCTAACAGAGACCTAAAAATCAGAGAACTTATCATTGGTTTTCTTGTTCTTATTTCACCTGAAATTGAGAATAGAGAGAAAAGAGAATTGCGGGCAGGTCAATGTTCACAGAGAGGAAATTAGTGAGGTCAGAGGAGATAGAGATCGAGAAGGAAGAATTGAGGGGGTTTAATGGTGAGACCAAGATGAAGTTTGCTTTGCTGAGAAGAGTAGGTCGAAGAAATGAAGTTGCAGAGATGGGTTCAATGGATTTCAGGGGGTTTGTACCGATTTCAAGGTCTAATCTCGTTATGAGAAGATGATGAACTCAGATGAAGAGAAGGATTAGGAGAAGAAATTCAAGCCTCTTCTGTTGAATCGAAGATGGGTTTGTGTTGAATTAAATATTAGATGGGGTTTGGATGGATCTGAGTTTTATGATTCAAGTGGAAGTGTTCGATCTGATTTCAGTGGCTGGGAGATGGAAGAGCAGAGTAGGGTCTGATGAAATTTTGGGTTTCACTCAAAATTGAACCACAGCAAGAAAAAGTTGGAGATTTACCAGGGTTATGATTTCTGAAAGCAATTGAAGTTTATGGGGTTTGAGATTGGCAGAGATTGAAGCAGAGAGAAATCAGTGGAAGAAGGCAAAGAAGTGGCTGCTGTGTAAACATGAGATGCAGATGGTTACAATGATCTTGAATTTGGGTTTGATTGAATTTGGATTTCATTGGAGGTTGAAGCTGGTGCTGCTATTGGCTCGACTGGGTATGCAAATTAGAGCCTGGTGGAGTTCTTGCTGGTGTTGCCATGGATTTGGCTGAAGGTTAGATGAGCTTGAACTGCAAGAGAGTTGCAGTTAGTGAAGATGCAGCCGCAGTTTGCTATGGCTTGACTGGTGATGTCCAAGGGAGATGAGTGTTGTCAATAACTTCAGTGGTAGTGATGGTTCGAGCTGGAAGAATATTGCAGGTAAATGTTTTGACTAGGGTTGTGGTCTGCAGCTGTTAGGAGACACATGAGATGTTCTATGGTGATGTGTGTGTTGCACTGGAACTATTAATGCCATGGGTTGTATCGCTTGTGCTGGTGCTGCAGTGATGAAATTGTGTAGCAGGGCATTGTAGGCTGTAGGTGGTCTGGTGATGAATTGAATGAATAGGTTTTGTGTATGCTAGATGGAATAGTTGCCTGAGTTGTGCATTGGAGGTTGGATGTACTTAGTTGATGTCAGAATTGAACCTCGCAGTGCAATGGCTGGGTGGTTATGAGCTGGTGTTGGTACTGATGGAGTGAGGTGGTGGAACTATATTGGAATGGAGTTGCACTTAGAAGACTGAGAAGCTGCAGTCAAGTCTGGGAAGTTACAGGAGCTGCAATGGAGCTGGAATGGCAGGATTGATGGTGCTTTATTTTTGCGGGAAGCAACTGGAGTGTAGCTGCAGTTTACAAAGGCAAGAGGGCTGAGTTGTAGGCGGATTGTGGTCTGATGCTGTTGTCAATAACTAGTGTCAAGTGTTGCAGGCAGAGAAGAGAAGAAGAATGGTATGTGTGGATCTTGAGTTGTGGTTCAGGTGATGTGCAATGAATTGGTTAAGCTCAGTTACAGGTGGTGGTCACTGTGAAGCATGGGAAATACAGATGGTGCTTCAGGTGATGGTGAAGTTACAGGGAAGAACTGATGAGAGTAGCTCAAGTTGCAGGTCTGAGCCTTGGGTTGAATGCCAAATGGTGCAGCTTTGGTGCACTCAGCAAAGGAGAAGCATAGCAGGTGGTGCAAACTGGTGATGAAATGCAACATACGAGCCAAGATGGCCGCAAAGTTATGCCAGCCAAGATGGCTAGCTAAGGAGTCAAAGCACAAAGATAGTGCAGCGTGAGCATGGCCAGTGCAATAGCTCCGGAGTGAAGTGAATCGATCGAGTCGACTTGACTCGTCTGATTAGCGAGCCCGACTCACCCGAGCCTTGACCCGGTTTGACTCAGTGGTTTGAATGAGTTGACCAGACCGAGTTGACCCGTTGACAGGTGACCGGGCGGACTTTGCCGGTCACCGGAGCCGTTTTCCGGCCACCTCTCCGGCCGATTTCCGGCCATAATACCAGATTTTCGGCGACGATTTTTGGACATATTTTCTACATGGGTTTCTCTCTCTTGTGGGCTTGGTGGATTTTCATCTAATGGACTTTGAGGGCTAGACCTAATTTTGGAACAAGAGGAGCTATAAAAGAGAAATCCTACAACTTTGGAAAACATCTTATTCTTGGAACTTTGGAGAGCCGCTTTTGTTTACGCAACTAGGGTTTGCTTTTGTTCATCCTCTTCTTTATTCAACTTATATTTTGGTGATGAACTCCATAGCTATGAGTATCTAAATTCTATATTATTGGTTAAGGATGTAGTCCTATTTCTAAAACTTGTGTTTGCTTTATGTATTAGTTTTCTCTCTTGATTATCGTTCAATTCTCTACTGTTTTTATGATCACATGATTGAAGTATTGTGATAGGATTTTGATGTTTGATTAGTTAAGTGGCCAATTAATTGAACTTGCATCCTAGTCCATAGCTATTTTAGGGTTTTTCATCGAGCGATAACCTTGAATACAAGTAGCATGATATGTTTACGGTTTGTAGTGATACACTCTCGTAATCGTATGTAGAGTTTGACCATTGTCCGAATTGTTATGTGCAACGCATGACAATTGCATTGATTAGCCTATTTCTGAAACTTAATGCTCCTAGGAATTGAACTTGATTAGCGCAAGGCGTTAGGTTATTCTTTAGGTAGAATTCACATGCGCAGCTCTAATGTGTGTGTTGATGAACTTAGGAAATTAATAGATTATCTTGCTCTCTCGATTCTCTAGGCTTTTGATAACACAAGAGATTAAATTGTAATTCTAATCATATATGCAAGCACATGTCTAAGATTGAAGATGAATTCATTGACCAATATCTTTCTCCATTGATTACTTTCTACAATTTACTTTGTTTTTAATTTACTTTTATTGCTTACATAAAATTCAGAAATCCCCCCAATTGGTTACTTTAAGAAATTGATTACGAAATAACTACAATCGCCTCTCTGTGGATACGAACTCTTTCTTATCATATACTTTAGGAAAGTGAAATTATTTTTGACGCATACGACAGCGATCATCATGCCATTTGGGCTGACAAATGCTCCAGCAAGTTTTCAAAGTTTAATGAATGACATATTCCAGCCTTATTTGAGGAAGTTTATTCTAGTGTTCTTTGATGACATACTCATATACAGTCCAGACATGGATACTCAGATCCAACACTTAACCATTATATTGGAAGTGCTTCAGAAGCATTCTCTATATGCTAAGCTCAGCAAGTGTTCCTTTAGGCAGCCACAAATTGACTATCTGGGACATATTATATATTTGGAGAAGGAGTAGCAGCAGATCCTGAGAAAATTGCTTGCATGATCCAATGGCCAGTTCCTACTACAATAAGAGATCTCATGGGATTCTTAGGACTTACAGGGTACTAAAGGAAATTTGTTAAGGATTATGGCCTCATCTGTAAGCCTTTAACTGAGTTGCTCAAGAAGAACAAATTTCAGTTGAGTTAGCTTTTCAACAATTGAAGGAAGCAGTCACTACTACCCCTGTGTTGGCCTTACCAGACTTTACCAAGCCATTTGAGGTTGCCACAGATGCTTGTGATGTTGGAGTTGGAGCTGTATTGATGCAAGAGAAGAGACCTATAGCCTTTTTCAGCAAAGGTATGGGAGAGAGGTTCTTAGCCATGTCTACATATGAAAAAGAGATGATGGCCATAGTGTTAGCTGTCTCAAAATGGAGAACTTATTTACTGGGTAACAAGTTCACTATTTATACAGACCACCAAAGCATTAAGTATTTCATGGATCAGAGAATCCACTCAGTGTTACAGCAGAAGTGGCTTTCAAAGCTTTTGGATTATACTTATGAACTGAAATACAGGAAGGGTGCTGATAACCTAGTAGTTGATGCTTTATCCAGAGTGAAGCTTAATGAGGATGGTTCATGTAGGGCTCTGACTCAAGTTCATCCATCATGGCTGCAAGAAATTCAACATAGCTATATTAATGATGGCCTTGCCCAGAAATGGATACCTGAATTATCCACCCAGGTCCAACAAGAGGGTGAATTCACTTACCAACAAGGGATATTGAGGTATAAAAATTGGATATATGTGGGACACACTGGTAGCTTGAGGAAGACAATACTAGATGCATTACATTCATCACCCATTGGGGGACATTCTGGAGGGCAAGCAACTTATCAGAAGGCCAAACTCTACTTTTATTGGGCTGGTATGAAAAGACATATCCTTACATATGTCAAAGAATGTGATATTTGCCAGCAACATAAGGGTTTCAACATTTACCCAGCTGGACTGCTTCAACCATTACCCATTCCAAATCAAGCTTGGGAGCACATTTTCTTGGACTTCATTACAGGGCTACCCAAATCTGAAGGGAGAGAAGTCATATTGGTGGTGGTGGACAGGTTCACCAAATATAGCCATTTTATTGCACTCAGCCACCCTTACACAACTGCTTCAGTGGCTTCAAGATTCATATACACAATTTTTAAACTACATGGTATGCCTAAATCCATAGTTTCTGACAGAGACAGTATATTCATCAGCAATTTCTGGCAGGTACTGTTTGCTAAGGTAGGAACTTCACTGCATCTTAGTGTTGCTTATCATCCTCAGACAGATGGGCAGACAGAAAGAATTAATGCTTGCTTGGAGTCTTACTTGAGGTGCATGACTAGCTCCAGACCAACCAAATGGGTCACTTGGTTACCCTTAGCACAATGGTGGTTTAACACTACTTATCACACAAGCTTGAACTTAACTCCATTTGAAGCCTTATATGGCTATGCTCCTCCTCAGTTTGGTGTCTTATCATCTCAAGCAGGAATCCATGCTGCAGTTGAAGACTACTTGCACCAAAGGCAAGAAATGAGTCAAGTTCTTAAAGAAGCATTGGAATATGCACAACATAAGATGAAGCAGCAGGCAAATAAGAAGAGAACTGAGAGATCTTTCAATGTGGGATACTGGGTTTACTTAAGGCTGCAACCTTATAGACAGTCAACAGTGCAGCTGAGAAGAAATTTGAAACTATCAGCCAATTTTTTTGGGCCATATCAAATTATTGCTAAGGTAGGTACTGTGGCTTACCAACTAAAGCTACCCTTAGGTTCTAAAATCCACCCTACCTTCCATGTATCACAATTGAAGCCCAAGCTGGGTGCTGGAATAGTGGCTCAGACTATACTCCCTACAACTGATGGCAAAGGACAACTCTAGATCGTTCTTGGGAAGGTTATATCTACCCTAAGTGTCTTGAGGAATCAGCAAGTAATAGCTCAGGTGTTGGCGAAATGGAAGGGTATGTCTGATACTGAAGCCACATGGGAGGACACACAACTAATGAAGACACAGTTTCCAAAGCTGATCCTTGAGGACAAGGATCTTTTGGACTAGAGGGTAGTTGTCATGTCCCTTAGCCATGACTGTTATGGGCTAACCCTTTAGTGGTGCCTTAGTATAGTCGTGTCTGTATTTAGCTAAACAGCGTGTGAGTCACACGCTGGCCTGGCAAATATTGTTTTTTTATTTCTTGTAGCTGTTGTTAGATGACAGTTAGTGAATTATTGAAATTCTTGTTCTAAGCTCTCTCTCTCTCAACCCTGATTTCTTCTCATCTTGATTCTTCTATATATCATCTTATTCTTTCAATCCAATTCAAGAGTTGTTTCTACATATCAATTATAGTGAAATCACTACACGTATCACCCAATATATCTCAAGTGCTTTAGAGAATTTATGTCTCGTGTTTTCATTCCATAGGTGCAGATATTGGATCTAGTTCTACTGAATAAGATAGTCAATTGGCCCGGCAAAGTTCTTGTTGCCATTAAAGTTGATGTGAAAATTGGTTGCTACTATGATACGCACATTACATTGTATATATCAACACATATGACCAGATGTATTTCAAACTCTTTCATTTATGATGGGAGATAGAATTACATCTTAGCTTCATCCCATATTCAGCCGATACCTGTACTTCAGTGTCATTACTACTGGGAAAAAAATACATCTTTGTCTCATGATATATATGTCCCTTTTCACATGCTTTATATGAGTTATTACGTCTAACCCTTATTACTTCGGGGTTCTTTCCATTTTCAATTTGGCTACATTTAGCTTAATTTGAGAATATTCATTATCTCAACAGGCCAAGAGAATCTCACTATAGATGTTAACCAATTACTTTAGGTTGAGTAGATTACTAAAGATAGTTCTCTTGTTGTCATATTTCAACATATACTGGTTCGTTAGTATCATGGATGAAGTAGAGAAATGGAAATTTTCTGACTCATATCATCTTTTGTGAATTCTTCCACAAAATTTGGAATACATGTGATTTTATTTGCAACGCATCTTTTGAAAATACCGACTCTTAATAGTCGAGCCAGTGGATTGCATCCCACAGAACATTTCAAATTTGGGAAGAAAATATCAAGTACACTATAATGGTGCTCAAAGTACTTTTAAACCCCAAATAAATACATTGGAACTGAGTTGGTACAACCAATTAAATAAAACACACCATTCAACTATAGCCAATATCATATTCAAGAGAAAAAAATAGCATTAAGACCAAAATTCTCAAAATTTGGTTCCCACCGTATATGGACAAGACCGGAACAGTCTTATTAGTCACGCACATCCCATTAAAACCAGAACTGAACAAACATGACAGGACAGACCGGGTTGAATGGCTAGACCAGACCGGGTTGACTGGATGGACTGAACCAGACTAGGTTGAGCTGGACCGGGTTGGGCTTCACTTTCAAGTATCAGATCAGAACACGATCGGTTTTTCCTTCTCCTCAGATTCTCAGAAGGATTCAAAGCCGCGGATTAATATCGCCCAATCCGACCATACATATAGATACATATATAGCTTGTATAAGGAAAATCAGTATATAAACACTACGATCAAATCAATTTCCGTCACAAATTTAATTTTAATTGTATTGATATGCCGAAATCAAAAACAGGGAAAAAAATATATAGGAGAAAGTGGATCCAACTTATCTTATTTGATTCCAGCGTTGATAGAAATCATCCATGTAGAAAAAAGAAAAAAATCAATCGGTCCCATATAGTTTGGCAGTAGAGCATATTGCATGATAACATATTGCAATGGAGAATATAGAGAAGATAAAGAGGCAGAGAGAAGGTTTTCATTCATCAGCATAATAGGCTTACATGAATATATTTATTCCTTTATATACAAGTAAGAAGAAGACCCTAGGCACGATATTGGGCCGCACATCCATGGGCTACAAGCCCTACAACAAAATAGTAATTTTGAGATTAGTATGGGATGATAGGGTTAGCTCTACGTACGTGGAATATTTAAATAGAGAAATAGTAATTTTGGGTTGACATGATATAATTCTATTTCCGGCAAGGCTGATAATAGGGTACCAAATTGCTTAGGGGTGTACCAGAATGCATATAGTAGTACAAAATATATTATGGTAAGGGATTGGTACACCCACAAATAATAGATTGTCCCCTCAACAACTCGTAAGTATCCTTATGATTAATTCGACACAATCTACTCTTTTTTAATTTTTATGTAACAAACAAAGTTTGTGTGTTGTTTTTGTAGCATGAAGCCGTGAAAACGCGTTACTTGCAAGAAAATGGAGAAACATTCATGTTTGAAGCCAATGTGAACCATATTGTAACCAAAGTCACTTTATAGTACCACCAAATTGGTGGATCGTAGACGAATTCTTCTTAAGAAGATTGTTAGTTTAGTGGTATTTGCTTAGGTTTTTAAGGTATTTGGTTAGATTTTTTAGGGTATTCGGTTTGGTATTTCGTAAGGTTTTGTGGGTACATCTCTATGTAAACACTCACGAGACTATAACTCGTCCACTTGGGTAACCAAGTGGTTTAAAGGCTTGATGCACGTGCTAAGTGCATTCGTGCTTCCCGCGACAAGGATTACATTTGAAATAAATTATAGTTCCGGCTTATTATGTTAACATAATACAATACCATCAAATCCCTAAGATATATATTGTATATTTTTTCATGCCAGTAACCAAGTGTTACGATATCAGTCTACAATAATCCATATTCCTTGCCCATAGATAAACTTTAGTAGACGGCAACAATTTCCGGAATGGTCGTATTTCCTACATTCAATGCCTAAGATTACATTCAATGCCTAACGGCTATTTTTTTAAACCATAGACCATTAAAGAGCATTGCCGCGTGGGATCTAAGTTACGATAATGCCGGATGATAAAGTGGAAAAGAGCCGTTATGTCCTCATCTATTTAAAGGAATGGATACACCCATTGCACTTGATACCTCAAAAAAAAAAAAAAAGGTTTGCTCCAACGCATATCTCTGATGGCATATCAATCACCAACTACCAATTTCATCAATGCCCTCGAAAAAGAAAAACTTATGAGGAACGAATTGTCCCTCGAAAAAGATAAACTTATGAGGAACAAATTGTCCACTCCGATAGGAAATCAATCATCAACCACCACCAACTCAGTTTCCACAACTTATTTCTTAGGCATATAATTTCTTCCTTTGTTTATTTCTTACAAATTTTCCACTCCGATAGGCATAGAATTTCTTCCTTTTTTTATTTCTTACACTTCGTTTTTACACTCACTTATTTTTAAAATCGAAGAAGTACCCTTTTCGTTCATGAATGAAAAGTAGGGCTGCACATGGGCGGGTTTGGGCGGGTATTAGCTAAAACCAACCTCGCACCCACTTACTGCGGGTTTTTATTTTCATAACCAACCCCGCACCCACAAACAGCGGGCGGGTTTTGTTACCCGCCCGCTACGGGTTGGGCGGGCTTGGGTTTAAACCCACTTAAACCCGCTTTATATTCAATAGTCATTCACACACATGTTTTAAAGTTTAAATAAACTACTTACTTAAGTCTTGATAACTTAAAAAAACAAACCATAAACATAACTACATAAGTCTTCATTGTTAAGCTTATGTACACTAGTACTTCCAATAAAAACAAGTTTAAAGTTTAAACAAGATTTACTACTTTAAAGTTCGGATTAAAACTTAAACAATAAAAGTTTCCACTCAACAAAAGAAGTGACTCATGTCTCTTCTATCATCTTCAAGTCTCTCCTCCTAGCATCCTCAAGGATCAAGGACTTCCGATTAGTTTTATCAATGGTGTATATTTAGCGGATTTTTCGGGCGGATTTGGGCTGGTATTAGCTAAAACCAATTTTATAACCAACCCCGCACCCACAACGGGCGGGTTCGGATTAAAAACCCACGGATTTAGCGGGTACGGGCGGGTTTGGGTATGATGGGTGGGTCTTGTGCAGCCCTAATGAAAAGGGTATATTCTGCACAACCAAAATAATGAAGGGCATCTCATACAGTTTATTCGTTCCATTCATGAATGAAAAGGGTATTTCATGTACTTCAACTTAAAAGAAGGGGCCCAACTGCAAAAATTTGATGAACAAGTGCACTGAATTAACCTAATTTCTTACATACGATGCCATTACCGCAAAACCGGCATTGAATTCCTTTAGACCACAATGCCGGAACGTGTGCCGGCAGTATCGTTATGTTTATCGTCCATGCCGGTTTTGGTTACCTTATTTTGTTAAACATCATTTTGTACGTAGGTCCAAACCTCCAAAAATGACGAAAGGAAAGGGAAAAGCTGTCGATGAAGGAAAACCTAAGTCTTCTCGGCCACGACGTAGTCGAGATGATCCGGAATGTCGTAAGGTCATGATTCGGCGAATCTTGCTTCCGAAATCTCACTTGCGGATAAATCTCGTTTCTTAGTTGCCGCGAGTTCTTCTTCACGTCGAGTCATTTCTTTGAATTCTTTCATTTGTTTTCTCCTTGAAATTTTAGTTTGTGGTCTACCAGGAGGATCTCCCTTTCTTGTCTCTTCACTTTGTGCTATCCATGGCCGTGTAATTAAACTTAGTTGGCTCAACAAGACTTGCCGGCTAGCCGAGTTGCCACGTGAGTAAGCTTCATAGAATTCCTTTGCTTCGTTCGTATCCCATGGTGATTGTCCGGGAGCTTCCGTAGGGGGAGGGGTGAAGGATAGTTGTTTCCAATACAGATAAATAACTTCAATATGTATCACTTCTTTGTACTTCACAAGCATATGACGACACGGAAGCCCCAATGAAGACATGTCGGGACAAATACGCACATCACCCAGTTTTCCGTAATTTTTCTCATATTCCATTTGTCTCATCATATGTTTTATTGCCCAATGAGAGACGTTGAACTCTATTCCTTGGAGCAACTTACCATATTGAAGAAATTGAGTTAACTTTTCCATTGAGCTTTTCTCAAAAGCCTTCTTGATCCTATCGATATCCGCCTTAAAGTATTGCTCCATTGCCTCGGTGACCGTAACCACGTTGCCTTGGCCGGACTGGATGAGATCTTTAAATCTCCCATGAGCGGCTTCCGCTGCACTAGTTGCTTCAGTTTTGAAGTGTCTATACCGGTTTGTTCATGCACGCACAATTTTTTCCTTATACTTATCCAACAATTTATCCCGACAATATGAGACGGCACTTGGATACACTTCGTTATATTTGGCACTAAACATGTTCAATCTCTTTTCATATATATCCTCGGTAAGAGACCAATAAACTTTCTCCCAAGCCTTTAGAAATTCCAACCACTTTTTATGATTTTCATCGTGTTCTTTGTGCACTCGCTCTTTAATCTTTAATCTTTCCTCTTTCATCTTCTTCTTTTTCGGGTGATAGTTTCTTCTTGCGAACATCTTCCTCTATTTGAGCAATCATTCTCTTCTTAATATCCGCCTTAGAGGGTTCAAACAAAGCATGACAATGTTTTGTCACATTTTGACCTATATGATACGTACATAGGAAATTTTGTGCATCCTAAATACGTTTGATATAGCACTCATTAGTGCGTCTTCTGATCGGTTATGATGACCCTCGGAAATTGATTTTCCGGGAACAATAATTTCAATTGTCGTAATGCACAATGATAATTGTAATCCCTCTCGTTTTCCATTAAACACCAATCCAATGTGAATGTTACCTTGTCCGATGTTTGCCCCACGATGTTGAACAACGACATGTTGTATTTGTTTGTCTTGTAGGTGCAATCCATCATAAGAACACCACAACATGTATGAGCCAATTGTGAAAGCAAAGGATGCACAATGAATATTTGAAGGGGTTTCTCGTCTGGTCCTCTTTTAATGATACGCGTGTAGTTGTGATCCTAAACTATCTTCTCAAATTCTTGCATAACGGTCCTCCCTTCCCATTCCACCCTTCTAATGGTTTCTTGTGCGCTATAAATTGTACTTAGAGAGGAAACGTTTTGATCATCCTTTTCCTTGAAGCCTCTGAGAATCACTCTTGGTTTGATACCTGCTTTGGTCATTATCTTTACATCCTCAAATTCATGACGTTTTAGCTTCGTAACTAGGGAGTGACCAACAAAATATTTAGGATCCCGGTGGTTATGACAGCCAAACCACACCGTACAATCCCATTCCTTTTCTTTGTCTCTTAAATAGAATATACAAGCTTAAAGGGGCAATTATCCTTCCTCGTACGAGTCTTGTGTACCCTATTAGTCTTCTTTGGATATACATAACCCTTTCTCGTATGGCTATCCTTCTTGTTGTATTGCCCACTTCTCTCGCAAACCATCTCAAAACGATTATGTGAACATTGGGTATTCCTTATCAACACACACATGTTCTTAAGAGCCGTCTGTTTTGCCCAAGCAATTGCTTCCTATGGAGATTTTTTTCCCTACATTAGGACAACAATGGAAGATTATAAGGTTCATTACAAGCAATCCCCACATAAAGTTCTAAAAACTAGGTGAAAAGTATTGTTTGGTAACATATCGTGAGGCATTTTATAGTATTCGGACGTATCCGGGACCAAGCGGTTTGGAATTTTTTGGATAAATGTATGTCACAATCTAAGGAATGAATGAAAACAAAACTGAATTAGTTAAAAAAATTAGATTACTATGCCGGTACTAGTTCCTGGATACTCGACTTACGCTTCGCTAAACAACTAAAGCTTCTGAAACAAGTGCCTAAGCATTCAATAATAATGTTCCGACATTTTTGAAATGCATTTGAAAAAGAGGAACTAATTTTAAACAAAGGTCGGCATTGTATTTTCTTAAACATTAATGCCGGAATAGAAAATAACGGCATGCTCGTTACACAAGGTTAAAAGCCTTGAAACCGTAGACTGCAGATGCTCGATATGTAAGGTTCCAAGCCTAAGAAGGTTCCGCGTGCTCGTAATTTAAAAACCACGCCGATATTTAAGTTCAAAAATCTTTAACTCTGGATGTTTTCCTTGTGGTACCTGGGCATGGTAAAGTTAGGGGTGAACCATGCTTTGCTTTTGAATATTCCATGGAATATTCGGTGTTAGGTAAAAAGTTAACTCCGTGCCTGCATGGAATTCTTTAGTTAAGACCACGCCCCTAATTGTTTCAAAATGGGGATTTTACGCCAACATGAAAAATTGTATGAATACCACGCCGCTCTGTTGGTGCCGGCGTGGTATTCATACTACGGGTATGCCGGCACTAAGCTTTTTCAGAGAAAAAATGGCGGTTTTAAAAGAAAAAAATCAATTTTCCGAATCCTTAGCAGCAGTACCATGTGTTGGGGATGCTTGTATGTTGAACTAGTTTACTTTCTTGGGTTGGTTCTTCAAAAAACACTTCATGCTCACCAAAATCATGATCCAAGGGTGTTGGTTCATCATATAATTCCAATTGTGAGTTGTTATCATTAACCGAAGATTGAAGATATGATTGTTGTTGTAGTTGAGCTAAAGATTCAAAGCAGAGCCTGCAATTCTCTCCTCACAATCATCTTCCATTTTCACAAAAAAATTCCACTCAAAAATATTTTTCCCTCCTTCTACTCTCACCTCACTCACACAAATTCAAATAAAAATACACACTAATCTATCCCCCAAATACTTAAGATTTTACTAAATATTATTAACCACTAAACCTGATTAGTGAGGGCTAGATTAGGAATTAAAAAAATAATTACATAAGGGGTGACCCAGATTTGATATTTGGATCCGGTTTTTGTCATTTAGCTATATCCCCCGATTAGTTTCCATATCCCCAATTGCGCGTTCCAAATAATTTAGTATCCCTATTAGCAATCTTGATTTCCGGGAACATTGTGTTTTTATTGTTTTGGAGCTAACTTTAGCAGATATCATGGAGCTTGTGGCACCACCCCCTAAACTTTTTTAGCTTAATAAAATCATATTCTTTTCTCGCAAAAAAAAAAAAAAAAAAAAAAAAAAAAAAAAAAACCTAATTTTAGCAGTACCACGTACTATTACTTTCGCCACCACCCCTAATGGATAACTTCATTTGGTTAAGTAGCTAGACTACTGAAAATCCTAGCATTTTTAGGGGCGATCCTAAATGAATTATGGGCGACTTTTTTATTCCCAACCTATATACACCATTAAGGGATGTCCCAAAACGCGGAGAATACTTTAATGCCCTTACATAATCGGAAGCTATTTTGTGCCCGATTATTATAAAGCAATCGGAAGCTTAGTAACGATATTATACTACCGATTAATATCGATTTTGTGCCAAACTCGTATCTGGCTTCTATAACAATCGGAAGGAACAAGAACCTCACTAGACTACCGATTATAGTAGCTCCTAAATTCCCAAAATTGGTGATTTCACAAGGAAGAAATTTGGGGCAACTTTATAATCGGAAGTCATATTAACTACCGATTATTCTAGTTCTCATATTCGAAAAAAATGACATTTCTGCAAAAACAAAATTTGGGTCAACTGTATAATCGGAAGTTTTATTAACTACCGATTAATATAGTTCTCAAATTCGAAAAAATTGAGATTTCTGCAAAAACAAAATTTGGGACAATCGGAATCTAAGTGAAAATACTTCATTTAACTACCGATTATACAATTTGCCCCAACAAAATAGAGCCATTGGAACTCTAAACTCTATATAAGGATTGTATCCTTTTACTCTCTATGGAACACAAATACCTTTAAACTCTCTCCAACATCATCTTCAATTAATGGCCCAACCATTCATTAATCCTACGAGTTCACGATTGAAGAAGATTTATCTTTATGTAGGCGCTATGTTCAATTCTATCCAGACGAGGAGAAGAACGTAGGCAAGGAGGCATAATGAGTATGAGTTATTTGGGAAAATTCACGAAAAATTCTGCGCCGACACCTTAACCCAAACAACCGTCACTCCCGATCTTTTCTGCGAAAGTTGGTTCAATAAATGGACACGTCAAGAATTTGTCCATTTAACTTATCTTGTGAATCAATATCGATTGAGGGGTGAAACCAATGATGAGGTTATAGAACGTTCTCTCGGGGAATGGTGGAGATGGAAAAGATCAAGCTTCTGTTATGAAGCTCATTTTAGAATCCATAGGGCGATGGAAAGATTTAATCCGTTTAGGACTCGTCCAACACATTCACGACGCTAATCACAATACCTTGTAATAGATTGCGGGAGTTCAATGTAAAATTATGATGATGTGTAGGTGATATTGTTATGAATTTCAAAATATTTATGAAAATCGTAAGTTTTAATTGTTGATCTAACTACCGATTATACTCCAACGGCTAGTTCGTTCAAAAGAAACTAGCCGTGCCTCGAAACCACACACAATCGGTTGATAATACATATTGATAAACCTCCGATTATACTACTCTAATGAAATCTGAGAACTCCGTTGACAAAACATCCTATAATCGGAAGTATATAACAATAAATACTTACCGATTACGCATAATCGGGTGCTTTGTTCAAACATTTTCTACCAATTGTGTAATAATTGTACGTAATTTCAGTACAGTCTTGTAAAAGTACACATCAACGGCCATATTTTCAAAAAAAAAAGAGACGTTGGGACTCTCATCTATATAAGGAGGTTAAACTCTTCTTATTTATGCACCAAACAACACATATATAGCATCGTGTATTCTACAAATAGATTTTCCATCGTCTACTCTTGTGAATTCATTATATATCTCAACTTACAAGCATGGCAACGTTTGACGCAGCTGAAGATTTGGTTATTGTGAAAACATGGTATCGTGAAACAAGACGTGAAGATGTCATAGCAGGAAGGTTAATACATCAAAATATATCCGATTGTGGTCATTTTGAAAACATGGTATCGTGAGTTATCTCACAATGAGTCATAGCAGGAAGATTTGGTCATTGTGAAAATATGGTATCGTGAAACAAGACGTGAAGATGTCATAGCAGGAAGGTTAATACATCAAGATTTGGGGATTTTTTTCATATTCTGCAGATTAATACATCAAAATATATCCGATTGTGGATAATCGGTAGATATTGTACTAAATTAACTACCGAATATATGTCGTTCATGTCATTCAATGCATACATAAATCGAATTTTTACGTTCAAAAACACACACAACGCACATAACATGGATAACATGGGTATTAGAGTTTGTTAACAACATACCTGTATGTTTGATGCATCGTTAGCTTCGATATCTGGTGATTCTCCATTTTCTTTCATGAAAGCGTCGTCTGGGTTTCATCTCCATCAAAGTTTGGATCATTCAACATATACCCCAAATCGTCATCTCTAAACGGTAGTGAACCTGAACTTCAACAACTTCACGTCCTTCTTCGTTTTCCATCCATGTTTATGGAAGTTGGCAACATATACCCACTTTTTTTTTCTTCTTCTTCTCTCACTCAATCAGAGTTATCTCACAATGAGTCAATTTTTTTTTTCCAAACACTAATATATAGACCCCAGCTCTAGATTACAAGAGTTTGCTTCCGATTATTTTCTCAAACTACCGATTATTGTTTTGGCTACCGAATATTATGGTTTTTGGCAAAGGTTGAATCCAGGCCACTTATAATCGGTAGGGTTATAAGTTTTATAATCTACCGATTATGGCAGATTTCAAAATTTCGCAAAAAAGGATTTTAGCAAAAACTCATTTTGGGCAACCTATAATTGGACGAAAGAAGTAATAAACTCTACCGATTATGGTAGATTTCAAAATTCATCACATGAAGAATTTTAGAAAAAACTCATTTTGGGGCAACCTATAATCGGTAGGTTTTGGAACCAATTTGGCGTCCGATTATGGCTACATCAAATCACGAACCACATGGTTATGCCCGGCTCGTGTACCCTCTAAACCTATGGATTTTGGCACAAGTTGGATTTGGGGATTCGTATAATCGGACGATAAGAAGTAATAAACTATACCGATTATGGTAGATTTCATAATTCATCACACGAAGGATTTTAGAAAAACTCATTTTGGGGCAACCTATAACCCAGTAGGTTGTGGAACCTATTTGGCTTACGATTATGGCTACATCCAAATCACGAATCACATGGTTATGCCCGGCTCGTACGCTCAAAACCTATGGAATTTGGCAAGGGTTCGATCAGGAGGCTCCTTATAATCGGTAGGTTGTTAAATTGTTAACTCTACCGATTATGGTATATTTCAAATTCCCTTACATGAAGGATTTTAGAAAAACTCATTTTGGGGCAACCCATAATCGATGGTTTGGTAATATATTTAACTCCCGATTAACGTCGCATCCAAAACACGAACCAAGTGGTTATGGCTAGTTGTGTACACTCAAAACCTATGAAATATGGCGAATGTTGGATGCTGGGCTCGTTATAATCTGTGGTTATATAATTATATACCCTACCGATTATGGTAGATTTCAAAATTCATTACATGAAGGATTTTAGAAAAAACTCATTTTGGGGCAACTTATAATCGGTAGTATATGTAACCTATTAGGCTTCCAATTACGGCTACATCCACAGCTCAAGCACCCCTCAAAACCTATGGAATTTGGCCAAGGTTGAATATGGGGCTCCTTATAATCGGTAGTCTTACAAGTTGGATAAGCTACCTATTATAGAAGGGATTATAAGTCGAAGAAGAATCTATACAATTATCGGTAAGTATAGTTTCAATTTAAACTACCGATTCGCCTTTAACCTACCGATTATGGTGTAGGCTCCCGATTATATAAGGTCATATTGACCATTTCGAAAAATCGAAGATAAGGGGTAACTTATATTTATGTTTGAGGTTACCTTTTTTGTCCTTTAATATCGCCCCTAATTCTTTTGGGTCGCCCCTAAAAAATGCTACGCTGAAAATTTATGTTATTTTTTTTTCCTTTTGTTGCAACGGATGGCCATTGTTAAACTTCATTGACTCATTTGCATTTAAGTAACTTCTTTTTATTTTACAGAGATCGAATAAGACAAGACAACTTGGTATTAACCCTCTTTTTCTCTCTAAATTCCATTCCTTTCTCAGAGAAGATCTTGAAATTCAATTCCTTCCTTCTTCTGATCATCATCTGATTTCGCTATCACCGAATCATCTTAAACCTGAATTTCATGAGTATGTAATTCTATCCCCTTTTCCTTTTCTTCTCCATCTGTTAAATTCTACTTTTCATTTTAGACTTTGAAGCTGCGTTTAATAATGAAATCTGGTTAATGAGGTTATTCTATGATCCCAACTGTATTTTTTCATGGGTTTGTTTTAGCCTTTTAGGTTTTACTATTGAAAAAATGTCTTATTTTTGATCAGGGGTTATTGAATCTAGTAATCAGATGAGAATTTACTGAATTTCGTAAATAGAGAAACATGGGTTTTGATATGTATTTTGGAATCAAGCTCAGATGACTAGTAATTTAAGACTGCATGTGGGTTTTTTATTTTCTTCTTAATGAAGGTAATCATGTAAGAGATTGGTGTAATTTGGACTTCAATTTGGAAGAATATTGTAATTGGGGGGAAATGATTCAGCTGGTAATGATTTGAAGATTTTGATCAATGATTGGGGCATCATCATAGCTAAGGATATACCTTCTGGGTGAAGTTCAAGTGTTTTGTGTTTGGTTGACACCTTGTTGAAGTTCACACTTGAGTAACTTAAGCATGTAAGTTAGATTTAGGAGTTCAAACATACTTCTATAGTGGTTGAATTATGCAATTTGATTTTTGTTACAACATTATTTTGTGCTAATGTGATTCCGTCTCGCTCTTATTTTGTTATCCAGAGCAAATGGATGAATGTTGCTCCACTCAACTTATATAGATGGAGATAGTTCATTTAATGTTGATGGCCTTGCTATATTTTCCAAGGTAGTTAAGCTGGCTGATTGCGGACTTTCTTTCTTATGCCGTGGTTTCCGTCATGGGTCCTCAGAGTAGTGGTATGAATTTGCTGAAATCAATCAAGTTATGTGGTCACTTTGAAAACTATTTGGCCTAACTTGATTTGTTAGTAACGTTCCAAGCTCCTTTGAACCGTCTTTTCTGTTCGGATTGTATCAATCATCTCATATGTACTTACAGACTTATTCCATTGTTGGTCAGTCTGTTACAAAAGTCCTTCAGGAGTTCAGCTCTGATGACTGTCTTGTACTCTGTAATTTGTGCAGGAAAGAGCAAACCCTTGAACTATCTTCTTCATACCAATTTTAGAGAGATGGATGCTTTTAGAGGTAGGCAAGTTGCTATTTACTGACTCCATATCTTATTACTTTGATATTTATTCATGATTTTGTATTGGATTTCACCAGAGGTGTAAAAGCTCTTTTTCATTTTCAGGTCTCAAACCACTAAAGGCATTTGGATGGCTAAATGTACTCTAATTATGGATTTGGAGGGTACTGATGGAAGAAAGAGGAGATGTATGCCTGAAATAGTTTTCATTATGTTTACTTTTACTCATAATCACTTCATTGGCCTTCATATATTACCAACTAAAAATTGTGCAAAATGCATCTTTGCATACTTCTTTTAATGCACTACTTCTGATTTATTTTCAGGATTATACTGCCTTTGAGTGTGCCCTTTTCGCTCTTGCTGTATCAGATATTGTACTTATATGTAAGCTCTCTTCCTTTACCGTAACCCAGTTTGTTTTCTAAATTGCTTGGTATTTCGTTAAAGTTTCCATTTTGTTGAATCTCATAAACAATTATCATTGAAGGTGGTGTCATGACAACGACTGTGAACAAGCTGCCAATAAGACAATCTTAAAGACTGTATTCAGGTACTATTGTGTTACATGTTTCATCTGTTATGTCGGCTAGTATTTTCATCTTAAAGGTTATGGAGTTAATTGTTTCCTTGCTATTTCGTTAACAGGTCATGATACCGTTGTTCAGTCCATGGAAAACAACTTAGTTGTGTGTCATACATTGGCAAAACAAGGGTGCATTTTTTCAACTATTAATTATTAAAAGCTCTCTTCATTTTTTCTGTCGTTAATGATTGACAAGTTATCTTACATATTGTCCTCCCTTCTTTGTTTGTAGATACCACTGGAAAATTTAGTACATGTAAAACATGTTCTGCGGGAAGATATTCAGAAGGTACCCGACCTACTAGTCTTTCTGCAGTGTAAAGAACTTGTTAATCATTATGATTTGTGTTCTTAACAAACATGTCCTCTGCAGATAATATTCCTTAACCAGCTGACAAAGATACCCCGTTAAGCGATTTTTTTAATGTAAGATATTATGAGCTTAGTCTCTACTTTCTTACTGTCACTCCGTGTTATGCAACTTATACGTAACTACCTTAAATTTGCAGGTTGAGGTTACAGCTCTTAACAGTTATGAAGAGAAGGAAGAGCAGTTCATGGAATACGTATGCACATTAGAAGTGGATGCTTATATAGGTTAGATCCTTAGATTTGCTCTCTTCTCAAGTAAGGAAAAAAGCAATGAAGTGTCTGTCTATCATCTGTGAAACGTCTTTAATATAGTTCTACTTTTTGATAAATGTGAAGGTGGCTGCTTTAAGACAGCGATACTACCATTCTATTGCTCCTGATGGACTCGCTGGAGACCGAGGGATGTATTCTGGCATCAGGTTTTTCTTTTAGTCCACAACAAATATGGAAAATTATCAAGGAGAACAAGGATCTTGACCTTCCTGGTCACAAGGTGATCACACAAATAATCCCTTAGTTTTTATCCACTCAAAAGATGAAGACTTGATTGGAACTCTCCGGCACAATTTTTTTTTTCCAAAAGCATTGATTCTATGTTCTTCTCATTCGTCACTCTGTAGGTCATTGTTGCCACAGTTTGATGTGAAGAAATTGCGAATGAAAAGTTGGCTCAATTATAGAGAATGAGGTAATTCCTGTCCCTCATGCTTGGCTTCTTCTTTTCATCATCTTAGATATTATTGGCTCATTTTCAGCGTGGACACTTAACAACTTCTTGTTTAACCATAAACAACACGTCTTTCTTCTTTGAACTCTTATAGGAATGGTGCAAGTTGGAGGAGGCTGTACAGTCTGGTTCTGTTTCAGGATTTGGAAAGAAGCTTAGCTGAATCCTCGAGGAATGTCTGTCAGAGTGAGTACTTCTACAGTATCTAATTTAGCCGAGCATGGACCTTGATAAGCATTCAGCTTTGGATTTCGGCATTACTGAATTGGTTTTCATTATCCAAGGCTGGTGATAAATGATGCCATCCTAGTTCTTGGCTGGATCCTGGTTGTTATCAAATCTGCACTTTGTCAATACACGAATTAGTTATCAAACAGAACTGAAGTTAAAATATTGATGTCCCTTTTCCTGCTTTCTTCACAGAGACCTCAATAGCGTTTTTTCTTCCATTGAAGCACATGTTGACAAAGTCTGAGCTGCAAACTGTCTGAAATTACTCCCACGTATGAGGTTTTGGGATTAATACTGCATTTCTTGTGGACATTATTCTCATGATAGTGTGTCAGTTTCTGTATGCACATGGGGTTCCTTTGTTCAGACCAGAATGAAGTGTGTCAGTTTCTGTATGCACATGGGATTCCTTTGTTCAGACCAAAACGAAGTGGACTCGCTGCTAGTGCTGGTGACTCAAATTCTTATTATACGTGTTTGCAGGGAAAACTGAACAAGGCATTAACAGAACCAGTGGAGTCTCTTCTAGATGCAGTTAGTAGCGAGACTTGGCCATCCATAAGAAACCTTCTCCAGCACAAGACAAAAACAGCAGTCTCTGGATTCACTGGCGCACTTTCTAGTTTTGACATTAATGACAACACCCTGTTTTGACATTCTTACGTGAGGTAATTATAGAACAATTTTTTACAACTTCAGTGATTTGAAACCAAAATTATCAATTAGTAGCAAATTCTCATACTATGTTAGTATAAAACATCCTTCATGCAGAAAATTAGATATCATATATTAGAATTCAATTTGTTACCATCTTGGATTATATACATGCACCGAAATCTATTCGAGGAACAAACAAACAGATCATGATTTTTTTTTTTTTTTTTTTTTTTTTTTTTTTGTTTTGTTTTGTTTTGACACAAACAGATCATGATTTACCTTGTGATAGGATAGCCATCAATTGAATTTCCCAACAGTTTGGTCCTTACACTATTTGTAGAGTCGAATATAAAATGTTCATTCTCAGCATGTACAACATCTATTGAGGGATGATGACTTACCTGAACAGAAGCCAAATAACAAGAAAACATTGTCTAAGGATAGAGAAAGTAATCTAAAAGGAAAGGCAACGAAGAGATATGATGGTCGTCAGAAGCTCACCTGCTCTCCGATATATGTAATGCCATCGTAATTGACCATTTCTGAGTCTCACCAAGTATAGGATTTAATGGCTTATACGTCCGGCGTATGGCATAGAAGAAGGACATTGACCATGTTGCTACAATTGATAACCATGGATGAATTTCAGTATTGCCATGTAGCAAATAAATTCACGACCAAAGGATGAACAAAGCACTTACAAGCGTACACCAATTGCATATAAGGATCCTCACATTCATTTGCTTGTTCCAACAAATAAGAGGACTCCATCGACTGCAAGGGGAGCAATGAGGCAAATTTATAACTTTTCACTGATAGCGGGGAATAGCATTATATATATATATATATATATATATATATATATATATATATATATCAACAATAACTAGCATTCACCTCTGCCACTCTCTGAAGTTGGCTTCTTGGTTCTAAGTAAGAGATTGGAAGAATCCCTAAATACATAATATCCATCCCAATTGACTTTTTCACCATATTCCATAGACCTTTTTGTTCCTGCAGAGGAAGAAATAAAGAACTCAATTGGAATAAAGAAAAAATATAGACGAAAACATAATATCCATAAAATTTCCAAAACCGTTTAGCTTTGGTAAAAAAAGAAAAAGAAAAAAAAGAGAATAAAGATGCCCAAGTCATACCTCCGGATTCAATCTTCCTTTAGTAGCTTCTCCTGCTGCAACCGTTTTGTCTCCTTCTGGACTTGTAACTTCCACTCCTTCATGACTGCACAAAGCGGGAAAACGAATTAAATTACTATAACAAGAATCAAAGGCCATCTTGAGTCTCTATGAAAAACCTGGTTTTTGATCACACATGAAAAGAGATTGAAGACGATGTCATGTATTTCTTAATTGCTCTCTCTTACTTGTTAATGGATTTGTTCATAGGAAGCTTTCCAATATTCCACAAGCTAGACTTGATTGAGGAAAACAATCCACCACCATTACCTCCCTTTGACGTCATAGTATGAATCTAGCCTTTTGAAATGAATACAAATTCAGAGAAGTTTAGAAGATTAAGTTTTTGTTCAATTTAGTTGACAGTTAATTAGCAACGTAGTAGTTGACAGTTAGCAAGTACTGACTTGCACATTGCAATGAAAAATATATAAATCTAGAATCCTTTTCTTTAAGCAGTTTAGGAAAGTTGGACACGATGAGAATTATATTTAGTTGTTTATCTGATATGACAGCATGATCCAATCCTTGCATTTTATTAAAATCTGTTACAGCTTAACCACGATAATTTAAAGAGGTGCACGCGTGGTGTTCATTAAAAAATATAAACACAAAGAACCAGTATTAACTATTAAGACTCCTACGCTACACGTAAAGGCTATGAGGAACGCAAGCTGTCACAACACACAAGCCACAAGGGATGCGAGCTACACACGATATGGTCAATAGGATCTTTGGATATCAAGACTTAGTATTTCAGTGTTTAGGAAATTCTTAGCATCTTTGGATATCAAGATCTTTCCATTACTCAGAGATATAATCTTTTCCTTATATGTAGTTTTGTTTTCCTTTTTTATCAATGAAAATCAGCTGACTATATGGCAGCAACCTAAATAAACATAGATTCTTTACCTTTTCATCCTTTTGTTTCAATATTTGTTCATGGCTGAACCTGACATCCTATCCAACTCTTATCCATGCATGATTGGGCGGGAAGTCGTTCAACTGTGTTCATCACAATACCCTTGCTCTCGGATGGCACATCATGGCAGTTGCTCAAATTGGGTGCGTGTATATGGTGATGGCTCTGCAAGCCAAAGGTATGTAAGTTTCGCTTTGTTGATGGTACATCACCAAAACAACTTTCCCTAATGACTTGCACGGTGCCACGATTTGGTTGGAAGCTGTGGCGGGAAGTTGGATACCATAAATTAAGATTAGTATTTTGCGAGATCATTTTTCACACACCAATGTTGTATCAACGATGTCTCATGGTTTTACTGTTTTTGAACATTATGTTCAATTGAGTGCTCTATGGGATGTACTCAGTTCACTCTCCCCTGTTGAACCGTGTATATGCGGTAAAGGAAAGTCCATATGAAGTTAGATCCTTCCTTGATTATCAAGATATATATGTTCTCTTGGTCTCCAAGAAGAGCAGCAACAAGAGGTCACTATTTCGTTGGCTCCTATTGTCGAGTGAGTAGCTTTGAAATATTTATCTCTTGTTGATTCTTTTCTTGACGAACTAGAGAATACACCTTGTTAATCGTGGGAAACGGATCCATTAAAAGGATCTGGCTACGGTCATGTAGACCTTTCAGAAACTCCATGACACGACGTGGAATTTCCATTACCACAAATACATGGTTCAACAGAGAAGTGAATTGAGTTTATCCCGTAAAGCTTTCAATTGGGTATAGTATTCAGAAATAGTCTTCGTGAATTCATTCTTTTATTCTTTTTAAAGCAACAGTCATTTTATAATTTCACATATGATAGTGTATAAGTATCGTGGAAAAGTGAATCAAACATCTCAAGATCCGCAAGAAGCACACGCATCGGCAAAAGAAGTGTCAAGAATGAGTCCTACTATTTTCAGGTTACAATCATGTATCCCACCCATATTAGTAAAGAAAACATTAGTCGCTTCCTATCAAAAAAATAAAAATAAAAATGAAATTCTCAAACTTCGACAGCAGTGGTTCGAGTCCTGGCACTTGTGATAAATTGACAGTAGTTCAACCTTTTCAAGATTCATTTCTTTTAGATTATTGAAACACTTTCTACTAGTATTGGAAATGGGAAATGAAAAATGAAAAAACATAATAGCACAGGGTTAAGGTAGATATATACTTTCTACTAGTATAAAAAACACTTTCTACTAGTTAGATATATGCTTGTTGACCAATGCAAAATCCCAAATTCAGTACACTTTACGGTGGTGTTTATTCTGAAAGAGCTAAATTGCTCAAAGGTTCCCATCCATCAAAATGAATCATTTTTATTTTTCACGGGTTCCCCATAACTCATCTCCAAATACACATAATAATACGGTATGTTTATCTCCCTATTCTTAGCTAGTACTAGCATAATCTACAATATAAAGCACAGTTTGTTTCTGAGTGGTGGCCAGGATTTATTCTGGGCAAAGATAAATCAACGGTCGTGGTTGTGCAGACCACACCCATAACCCGCACGTGCGCCAAGGCTAACTTTGCCTATATGAGTGGTGGTCGGATTTATTCTTGGCAAAGATAAATCAAAGGTCATGATCCTCCGTACCACACCCTACAAGTCGC
The DNA here is from genome assembly GCA_023531295.1 of Papaver armeniacum. Lineage (NCBI taxonomy): Eukaryota > Viridiplantae > Streptophyta > Magnoliopsida > Ranunculales > Papaveraceae > Papaver > Papaver armeniacum. The sequence continues at coordinate 25,688 of JAJJWW010009609.1, read as the reverse complement.
ACACGTGGTGTTCATTCCAATATTATGAATTAAAAATGAATACTCAAGTCAAGATATTGAATTTTAAAAATTATAACGGGAGGTTCGAACTCATGACCTATTGTGTCATAAGAGTGGCCTCTAACCATTGTTCCACCTTGTTGGAATTGATAAAAAAGATAAATATTAATTAGTATAAGTACTTTATTAATTAGTATAAGTATTTTATTAATTAGTATAATTAGTGATTTGTCTAGAGAGAAGATAAATCTATGGTTATGGTTTGTTCAACTTAAATATTAATTAGTATAAGTGTTTTATTAATTTAGGAAACATTAATTTCTCATGATAAATGATTTATTAATTTTACATCATAAATATCCCTTAATTAATATTAATACATATCTCCATCAATAAGTAATAATTGTGACAAAAATTATTTCAATAGATATTAGTGGTGGTGGTGGTAGTAGAGGGAAGAAGTAAGTGGTGGGGTGGAATGTGTTACAAAGTGGTGGAGGCGGTAACATTAGTTTTGGTGGAAGAAATAGTGGCGTTGGATGGTTTTAATGGCGGTGGTATTAGTTTTTTTTTTTGAATCAAAAATAATAAAAAATTTACATGATGGGTAACATTGTATTGTGAAAAGTATAGTTGGTTGTTTTTGACACGATCAAAAAAGGCGGATAAAAAATACTTTTGGGATGATACCAAATCATATAAGACAAAATGGTTGTTTTTGGTGCCACTGCTATCTTTGGTAACCGTTAAATGCGCATGATTTTCGGTATTAACAAAAAACATATAGTTGAATAAATTAATTGACGACCTAAGTTTGTTAAATCTAAACTTTATACATGACGTGTGGGATTAAAAGTTATAAGTGCGCCCAATATTCTACGAGGATGGAAAATGGTGGTGGTGGAGAAAGAAGTAATATCTCGGTGGTTTGTGGTACTGGCCGGTTTTGATGAGTAGTAATTGACTATGTTAATTATGTCTTTGCTACAAAAGGATAACACTATAAATTAGAAATTGGGTTGATCGTCTTAATGCTAATATAAACTCGGTTAAAATACATGAAAATTAAGAAGAAGAAAAAAACATTTGGATGTCACGTTATATAATAAATAACACTAAAAACTACATATTTAGTATCAAGGTTTCTCCGTCCAATAGATAAATCTAAGGTTGTATTGAGATCCCGTAAGCAGAGGGCGAGTTGGTCTTGGATTTCGAATGATAATGAAACGCTCCCTCTCGGTTTGTCCAATGAAAACCCGAAACCTTCTAAAAAAAATAATCAATCGAACAACACTTAGATGGAACGCATCACCACCAAGGTAAACTTCTCCGAATTGCTACATATCCAAAGTGAAATTTCTACAAATTAATCTGGTGATTTCCTCCTACCGTTGCTAAGGCATGCAATTAAATCTCTAATAGTGATTTTAAAGGTATTTAATAATTATAAAATTCTCTTATAAGTTTTGTTTATGCAAGTATTGATTTAACTTGGGTTCTTTTATATTTTTGTGTTAAGTTGATGACTTTTTAATTTGAATACATGTTTGGTTAACAAACTTTGATACATATAGGTATTTTCTTTGTAGAATCGATGTTAGTCTCTCATTTTTCCCGTTATCACATTGTTTCGATCCCCGTATTTGTAGACATTATTTGACTAATATTGGGGTATTTGTTTAATCTCAAAGGCCGATTAAACCCAATGTGTGTTGTATACATTGAAGGCGAGGTGTCGGCTCTGCCTTGAAACTAATAATTTTTTCTTCGGAAGGTTAGTTGAATTTATGTAGATACAAATATCAATATGACTATGCTCTTTAACACTCCAAATTACTTGAGTAACACTAGATGTGAGAACGTCATTCATGCACTACTTAGCATAGTTGGTGTGAAATCTTTTTATCCACGAATTTCTTCAATATTATGTTATCAATATGATTGAGAAAGAATCTTACACATGTTTTGATTTACTATTATAAGTTTATTTTTTCAACTCACATGTGTATATCTCACCTTCCAATAGCCAAGGGTTCTTCATTTTTATAACTCTCACATTTTGCAAAAATAAATAAATAGTGTTTATCTATAGTAGGGAAAATATTATGGGTTTTTGCTTCCTCCTTAGAGCCTTAGTTATCAATAATTTCGAACAAAAGTATTCATAAACATCATGGAGTTGGATTGTCGGTTTAGGTATATGTATTGTTAGATGAAATATTCTTTTTGAAGTTTGAAATTATGGTATGATGGAACAATAAATAGGGAAAATTTTATTTACTTTTTTATTTTTATTTTATTTTCATGTTGGCACAACATTATTACTCCGTCCGATAATAAATTGGAATAACATGCTTAAGTAAAAAATAAAAAGATCGGGTAACCCATTTTGTTTCCCAAAACCTATTTGAATATCAAAATAATTACTCACGAATAAAATGAAGCAAGAAAAATGTGAGCAATATCCTATTAGAGACAAAACATCCGTGCGTCGTTACGGCACGGGTTAAGATCTAGTAATATAGTATATATAAAAGGGTTCGAATAAAGAATTTAATGATATACGGTATGTCGGTACCATTTGGATTGCGGTCACTAGAAAACTTTACCACGGCATTACAATCAGTGACATCAGTAAGTATGTACTATTTGTAATGCCGCGTGTGTTCACATGAGTTTTGGTAGTCCAAATTCGCACAAGGCCCTAAGATCAAATTAGTACAGAACCTTCGAGATTCAAAAATCGGCTCCGTAGTCAATCATGATGACTAATACTCCCTCCGTCCCTAATTAGATGAGCTACTTGTAGTTTGCACAAATTTTAAGGCAAGGAGGAAAGTGGGTATATTTATGTATTTTTTACAATTATACCCTTTTGGGCAATAATTATTAAAATTTAGAAACGATTTTTTTCTTAAACTATACCACGGTTTTTTAAACTTTATACCGTTGAAAAACATTTTAAAACACGCACGCAATGAATATAAACATGACTATCAAATTATACATATTTCTTATAGAAAAAATAATCAATTAAAATGGTAGTTTTAGAAATATCCCCTTGGTTAGTGAAATAGCTCATCTATTTGTGGACAAAACTAAAAACCAAGTAGCTCATCTAATTAGGGACGGAGGGAGTATATAATATCCATCCTAATGGACTTCTTCATCATATTTCATATATTCATAGACCTTTTTGTTCCTGCAAAGAAGAAACAAAGAAGTTCGATTCGAATAAAGCAAAAGAACACATACGAAAACATAATGGGGAAGGATCCGTTGACATGGTTATAATGACATAATCCGTTGACATGGTTCTCATTTTCTCTACCAAACCCAACCGGCAATGAATTTGAAGCTAATCTTTTGATGACATGTTCGTCATATAAAACTCTACATTCCTACCAAAAGTGAGAGTATTCCAAATACGAAACTTTACCATCCACAAATTTTAATTTCAACCGTTAATTTTCGACTTCGTTGATATTCAAAATGGTAGATGGTGGTCTTATACATTTCGGAATGCTCTCATTTTTGGTGGGAGTGTAGAAACTTATAAGAAGAACATGTCATCAAAAGATTAGCTTCAAATTCATTGCCGGTTGGTTTTGGTAGAAAAAATGACACTAAAATGTCAAGATTATGTTATTATAACCATGTCAGCGGATCCTACCCCAAACATAATATCCATAAAATTGCCAAAACGTTAGTAAAAAGAGAGTAAAAAATACAGTTTTTTGGTTGAAAAGACCTTGGATTTGAATTCCTGGGTCTAAAAGACAAGTAAAATATGAGTATTGTTCTAATAGCCTAAATCTTTAATATACTTTCCTAATATCCAGAATTGGATATCTCGCCCAAACTGTGTGATTATTTTTTACAGCAGCAGACTAAATTACCCTCTCCTTCTCTAATGAAGAACAATAAAACTCAAAACCTTCTCAAGCTGCCGCTACCAACGAGAATGAGACTCTACGATGAACACTAATTTGGATTTGACAGCAACATATTTTTGGTTCGATTTTGAGATGTTAATGGAGATGAGATAGATATTCCAATGAAATACAGCAAGAGTCTCAATACATGGAAGAATTGGGCATCGGTAATTGAGTAATATAAATGCAGATCGGTATTTGAGTAATATATATAGATGCATATCGGTAATGTAGGGGGTTTAATTTGATTTTCAAATTTTGAGAAGAAATTGGAGTATGGGTGATGTTCGAGTTTGAATCTCAAGAATGAGAGAACACCAAATAGGAAATGGACAACGTTGTTTCTTCTTCTCTTTTAGTCATTCCATCTTGTCAAGAAACGATGTGCTCTTCCTGTATTTCGGGTTGATAATGAGTGAGAAAATGAAATATTTTGAATGATTGAATGTCTTAGTACATATGGAGTTCTTGTCAATGTAGGGAAGGAGATGATGAATGGCTTAAAAATCAGTAGAGAACACATCTCTTCAAACCACAAGTTGTGCATGTATATACTGCTTGATAGAATGTCTGAACCACAATTTTATGATTAGTGACTTTCAAATGCAGAGAATTTTGTTGCTGCCCTATTAGGAATTCTTTCCCGGATACCTTAGAAATAGCCTGTAGTATGATGGGTTAATGATTTATGTATGTTTATGGTTGGTGATCAGTTCGTCGTCGATTGAAATGTGTTGATGCTGTGATTGAATTTGTGTGAGTGTGTGTTAGTTTTGGTTGATGTATTAGTCAAGAAACAAGTGTTGTTGCAATTGTTTGTGTGAGTGACAATAAATTTAATAATTAATGAAGGTGATTTAAATGCAATTTGAGTTCAGTTTGAAGAGCAGAGTAATGGGTTTGCGTTAGATTCATGTATCGTAGTAGGGAAGGAGATTTAATGAAAAAGAGAACAAAAACAAAAGACTTCTCTCCATTACCAGTTTCCGAGTTGTTATTGTTGTCGCGAAATGTGTGAACTTTGTGCAGGAAAACAAGAAGGGCTGCTGATGTTGTTTCCACGACTACAATAAGGAAGTTTTATGGGTTGTTGTTGTTTTCATCTCTTATTCCTCATTCACTTCCATTATATCTTGTGTTGTCATTCTTGTGCTCGCGTTATTGATCCGTAGTTCAATTTCTCCCCCTTTTATGGTCCATCTCTCGAAATCTCTTGTTTACTTTACATATGTAATGGTGTTTGTGCTCGTTGGCTTGTTTGGGTTTGCAATCTTTGCTGTGAATACCATGAAATAAATTACCACTTTGCAGGAAAATTGATTTTTAAGTTTCTTTTTGCCAAAGTTGCACCTGGGTGCATAATGCACAGTCTGGCATGAAAATGCGTTTTGTAAGGTTGCACCTGGGTGCATAATGAAGGTTTTTAAGATTGCACCTAGGTGCATACACAATCTGACAAGATTTAGATTTTACAAAGAAAATATATAAGGGATGAAACTATCTGCCAATAAGGGATAATATTAAGTCGATTTTCCAATCAAGTTCTACAAGAATGCTTATATTTGGATCATAACAAATGATCCAGATTCACAATTATGTAACGAAATAGAATTAAAAACACCAAAAAAGACATCATTAGTCTAAACTAAATACAAATAACATAGTTATAAATTAAATGGCACCATTGGTCTTCTTTCTTCCAGCTACTTCTTTCATCTTGGAGAATCTTATATACATCTTGTACTTGTTTTATCCTCACCTTTTACATTACAGTTTCTTGACTTAGAAATTCATAACCACTTTACATCACCCAATTCATGATGTACTGAACATACATTGTTGGAATCGTCGCTACTACAAAACCATCATATTATGTGTTTAGACTAAGATGAAAAATGTTATTTAGCCAAATATAACCAATTCTGCACCCAAGTGCATCTGAGCTTACTGCAAACTGAAAAGCAAACTTAACCAAATCTTATCAAGATGCACCCAGTGCATCTCGAGTTTCTTGCAAGATAGAAATTGAATTTTAACCAAATTTAATCAAGATGCACCCAGTGTATCTTCTGCAAAGATGAAAATTCAATTTGGATTATAAGATAGGGAGTCTTAAATGTATCATACAAGATGTTGTAACTCGATAAGAGTGGGCACGTGGCCATAACCAATGTCGAATAACATGATGCAATTAGAGGTGAAATGTGCGAGGGTAGAATTATAAGAAATTCAGTATAATTGATGCGGGCGTACGTTTTAGGACCACCGAAGGCTAACAAAAGCCATAACAACAATTCTAGTTTACCAAATATATCACAATAAGGATTCAGACAATATAGACCATACAGTTAAATGTTTCAAATTGCCAAAATGAGGTTGAAATCTCAATGCATAAGTGATGGGGGGATATCATTGAGTTGCGTAATACAACATGAACTCCAAGAAGATGAAATTCAACAGAGTATACACTCACAATAGATACAAGTCATTAGAATGTTATGAGCAGATATTTCACAAAATAACTCAAAATCTACCAGTGTGTGTAGATGAAGCAGTGTGCACCACCTCTTAGAATAGCAAAGAAAACCCATGTTATAAACAAATCGAATCAAGATGCACCCAAGTGCATCTGAGTTTACTTCAAGATGAAATTCAATGTTAAAAAAATCGAATCTAGATGTACCCAGGTGCATCTGAGTTCACTGCGATATGAAAACTAAACATAGCCAAATTTACTCGAGATGCACCCAAATGCATCTGAGTTCATTGCAATATGCGAACTAAACATAGTAAAATCTACCCAAGATGCACCCAGGTGTATCTGAGTTCAATGCAACATGCATACCAAACTTACCGAAATTTACCAAAGATGCACCTAGGTACATCTGAGTTTACTGCAACATGCACAAACCAAACATAACATAATTTACCCAAGATGCACCCAGGTGTATCTCAAATACATAACCAAGTTCAATTTGGTCATGCAGTAAAGTGTTCTTGTTCAAATTTCAATTCCATAAAAGAAAAAAATCAACCAATTGATACACCCAATGTTTAATTTAAAACTAGATCGATACACCAATTCAAAAACTTAATTTTAACATGCAGTACTTCCAAAATAATGTTCCATTTCAATAGTGAAGAAACCCCCATGATGAATTCATAGATCAAAAATTAAAAATCAATTAAAATAGGGTTAGAAGCTTACCAGTTTTAGGTCATTCGGTGCTCATCTTATGAAATTGATGAAATAAACAACCATTGTTCTTCATGGAATAATTGAATTGAGAATTTCAGAGAAATTAGGGCATCTGAAATAATGGTGAAGTTAAAAAACAGTTTTAGGTCAGAAAATTAGGGCATCTATTTTGTTGGAGTTGTTTCAGAAGATGGTGTTTATGAATTTCTTAGTTCTCGAAATAGTGTCTTATTCTTGATGTCGACGTTGATGGTGGAGAAGAAAAAGAAGAAGTTGGTGATGGTGGTGGTTATGGGGACGACGACGACGAAGAAGAAGCCTGGGTTTTTCTGTAACCGTAAGAAGAAGAAGGAAAAGAGATATGTTGGGAGGACGATTTGAACGAGGTTGTAAAGATAGCTGAGGGTAGGATGGTCTCTTTAGTTGTATGTCTTTTTCACCCAGACACATACTTTAGCAGTCCATTGCTACCAGCCTTTAGGGGCCTATGGTCATATGACCCATTTTCCCGTAAAAAATATGCTCAAGTCATACCTCTGGCTCCAATCTTTCTTTAGTAGCTTCTCTAGCATGTGGTGTCTTCTTCTGGACTTGTAACTTCCACTTCACCATGACTGCACAATGCGGAAAAACTAATTAAATTACTATAAAAAGACTGAATCATCCTCTTGAGAGTCTTGAGTCTCAACGAAAAACCTGTTTTTTAATCACACATGAAAATAGATTCCATGTCATATATATATTCCTTAATTGCTCTTTCTTACTAGTTAATAGATTTGTTCATAGGGAGCTTTCTAAAATTCCACACATGCTAGACTTGATCGAGGAAAACAATTCAACAACATAAATTACCTCTGTTTGACGTCATGGTATGGATCTAGCCCTTTGAAATGAAAACATTCAAAAAGATTTAGAAGATTTAGAAGATTAAGTCTTTGTTCAATTTAGTTAACAGTTAGCAAGTACCGACTTGCACAATGAACAATTAGCAATGAAAGGCATATCTAAAATCATTTAATTTTGGCAGTTTAATTAACAGAGTTGCAAATTCTCGCATTTTCTTTAAATATATTAGTTGTTTATTTATATGATATGGCGGCTTGATCCAATTCTTGCGTTTTCTTTGAATTCTATAATAACCACGTGGATCACACAATGTGGATCCAAAATATGTGTCAACAAACAAAAATTCTCCACGGACCGTATATAAAAACTGCCCCAAAACCGTTGTGACACATGAATGTTGTCCCAGCTCACCTTTAAAACCCCTGCAAGTTCTCAGACGACGGATCCCACCTGCTCCACTCACACGGTGGTTTTTCGGCGGTTTCTGTAGAATCACTCATCAACAAATCGGTTACACATTAACAAGTATAATTTAAAGAGATGCCTGAGGTGTTTCATTGAACAATGTAAACACATGGGAATTGTAATGAATAAAAAATAAGTACTATCATGGCTCATACACGTACAAGGAACCCAAAATCACACGACACACAAGGGATGCAAGCTGTACTAACAGATAAAAGATCAATAAAATCTTTGAACATCAAGACTTTTTGAGAAAGTATTTTAGTGATTAGGAATTTATTAGCCTATTTAGAATTTAGCATGTTGTGTCTTGTACAAAATTAGAGATATAGTTATAATTAGAGATATAGTTATGTAGTACTGTTTTCCTTTTTTTGAAACTGATGTTATCTCAATCTCATATTATCAATGCATCTATCGCAAGTTTGGTGCGTAATTTGGTGCTGAAAAGTCTGATTTTACTGACGATTCAATCACTAAACCAACTTCTCTTAATGACTTGCACAGTGCAACGACTTGGTAGGAAGTTGGATATATTGAACTCAGTGCAACACAAGAATTTTTTTTTTCTTTTCTTTTGTTCTTTTTCATAAAGGCAAAACAACACCAGAAATTAAAGTTAGTATTTTTGTATAATGATTATGCTCAAATTATTTGGAAGGATTTGCGAGATCGTTTTTCAAACAACAATGCACCAAATGATGTTTCAGCTTACTAGACTATTATGTCTCTCAAACACGTAGAATGATTTCAATGTTACTAGGATTTATACTCAATTGAAGGTTATATGGGATAAACTTAGTTCACTCTACCCTGTTAAGCCGTGTATGCATCATGCATGGTTTAATAGAGTATAGTGAACTGATTTCATCCCATAATGCCTTCAATTGGGTACAATATTCAGAAACAATGAGGCCATCTTGTTTGAGAGACATGGTAACCCTTTTGAGGTGAATTATCTTTGGTGTATTTGTTGGTAAACACGAATTAATATTGCAGATTTTTAAACTAGTTTAAACATCATCATTGTATAAAATACTTACTTTAACTTTTCTAGTGTCAGAGTGTCTATGATCCAACTGCCTACCAAGTCGGTGCACCTTTTTCCCAAGAATGCAAGTCATTAGAGGGAGTTGGTTTGGTGATGTAATAACATGCATTATTCATCCAACCGAGATTGGAACCACGTTACTTGTACACAACTTCCCTTGCATGCTAATGTGGAGCATGGTTGGTTTCGCGCGCACTAATATAAAGTCTTGGATTTTCAGGATTGGATTTTCAATCCGAGGGTTTAGACATCTCCTACTAGAGATAGTTGGCTTGTCACAGATCAATATTTGTCTTGATGAGGTCCACGAGGGAGTGTCAATTGTCATTGCAACAACATTCATTCTTCTATTCTATTTGAAGAAACAACAGTTATTTCATACTTCCGATATGATCTTTTTTTTTTTTTTTTTTTTTTTGACAATATCGTGGAAAATTGAATCAATGGGGATCCAGCGCAAAAAGTAGACGCATTGGCCAAAGAAGTACTATGTACAAGTCCAGTTAGTACTTCCAGGTTACGATCCATTGCGGTGGCTTTCATCCATGCGCGTGGCAGAGAGGTTAGGGAGAGAGATACGACTCTTAAGTGTAATACCTAGAATCAAGCAGATCAGGAAAAAGATGGTGAAAGCAAAAGAGGTCCGTTGATTCAGGTAATTGAAGAAAAGATAGGAGAGGATTTGTGGTGCTCTGATGCAGCATTACTTTGGAGGTCCTTTTTATAGTAAGAAGAAATGGGAATGACTATACCAGCTACTGAGATACTATTTGCCGTCTGTTTTTCGATTTTAGTCTAGTTGAAACTGAATCATATACCACAGTGGCACAGTCATCTTTATGTTGCAGCCTACAAAGAAAGTTGCATCTTCCGCTAAGACGTGTGCGTGTGGTAATCAAATTCCTTCTTGTTCGGGAAAAACTATGAAGCTAAGAAAAAGTATTACGTCTATGAACCAATGAATATTTTTAAGAAAATGAAATAATCAAATTTTGATTAATATCCTGACGTTATCAGAATATATACATACTCTACATAGTTAGATTTTTACGCGATAAAAGAATTCTTTATATTCAGTGACGACAAATAATTCGTTATATCAAAAACAGATTATCCATCTTGATTTTTTGTGGTACATTGATCAAAGGCATGTTATCAGCCTTGGTTTCTTGTGGTGCATTAAAGACATGTTATCAACCTTGATTTCTAAAACTTGCAAAAATAGTGATCCAAGCATGTACGAAAAAAAAAAAAAAAGTGCAGCGGGGTACACAATTTTGTTGTGACTTTGTAGTATATATATGATTTTTCAATGTTACCATTCTACACAAAAATAATTACTTATTTATTTTTCAAATAAAACTTATAAGAATAGCTAAATTAATTTGCTGATCCAGCCTTACGTGTATGGCATAGTATTTTCCTCTGGCTCAGCCAGTTTCACTCTTTGATTCCCCTGGTTTTGTAGTTTTGTCTCTACTCGCCACACTCTTTAGATACACTCATGCACCTCAAAAACAAATGCATACACTCTTCAACTCACACTACTCTAACCTAAAATCTTCTTTCTTTTTGATTGTTAGTAGAAGAACTCAGAAAAATCTTAATCTCAAGTCATCTTTCTTGTAGATTGTTAATAGAAGAACTGAAATGTCTTCTCCTACTGCTATGTCATCTTTGTTCATCATTCTGTGCTTTGCAAGTATTATAGTAGGAGTCTCGCTGGTTACAGGAGAGGTAAGTGATGCTTTAGTTGTTGCAAATGCTAGTTATCTACCTCTAGCAAATTCCACTCGTCTACCTCTTGCCCATGTTATACCTCTTTCAAATGTTACTCGAAATCTTACTGGCATCAATGTTACACCTCTATCATCACCCGTCCGTCCACTATATCAACCTCAGCCCAGTGAACTTTCAGTAGAAGCACTTGGGGTAAAGGTAGGTGTCAGGTCATGGGATCGATGGACGATCATCTATTGCTTTTTAGCGCTACTCGCTTTTGGATCTATTGTTTACTTGGCAGTACGTTACATGAAGAAAAGATCCTCACCACCGCCGCCATTAGCCACATCAGCAATTCCCACTATCAGTATCAACAATACGAACCAGACATGCATCATCAATGTCCGAACCTAACAATCGTCATCAACATTAATAAGTACTCCTCATCGATCATATATATATATATATATATTCCCATGCATACAATTCATCTCCCTTTTGTCATCATCTCTCATCTCCCTTTTTCCTCCTCATATATGCATGTTGGTTACCTAGTCTTGATCTATATTTGTTTCATAAATAAAAGACTGATATTTGTCATTAGGGTTTATCTTCTTCCCTAGAAACATGAAATATCTGTATCCATCACTTTTATTTTCCCTTTTGTGCTGTGTCCTTTAGTACATGTGTATATATACTAATTCCTTTATAAGATTAATCCACCCATCTGTCGCTTTTTTTGTTCGTTTGAGCTTTTTTTATCTTTTAATTCCTTTCTTTTCTTATATGCTTTATTTGATTGGCCGGATCATCAGAAGAAAAGAGTCAAGGTAGTTCTAGTCATAGACCGTATAAAAAAGTAATCGAAAAGTTGTCGATCAAAGTGGAGAAAACTTGCCTGACTTTTTCAGAATGGTTCTGAAAAGTTGTCTGTTGGTTTAAGCCCGTTGATTTATTTGCACAATTTTCGTCCATCGGACTCAGATGTAGTTAATATTTCTTTTTTATCTTTGGTTAATTTTGCTCTAGCGAACAAGAAGACTCTTCATTCTAATCACTGTAAAAAAGAAAGAATGTGTATTAAGGAAAGATACGGGAACCGAATGTACCAATCACTTCCCTTGAATTTTCCACAGCCCATTCCTATGATTTTATGATAGCAATTTGGGTTTAAGAAGCAAAAAAAAAAAAAAAGAGCTATACGCCCACAAAGTATCATGTTAGATAGCGACCCGTGCTTTGCATCGAGAGTTTGGCGAGATTGAATTCACTCAATTGGGCATTGAGCCGGTGCCAAGAGTAATGGCATCAGAACCTGGTACCAAGAGGAGACTCGCTTCTGCCGAGTAACCGGTGTTCTTATTTCGCTGGCAGTTTATTCAAACCAAATGAGGTTAATAACACAACGTTTGCTTCAATTTAATTTTAGATTAAAATCGATCAAAAAAAAAAATTTTAGATTAAAGAAAAAAAGAGTTTACAAAGACTCCAGAGAGAAGAAGGATATAAGAACCAAAAATGAAACTTTAAAATCTTAACAAAGCTCAATGAATCCATTGTAATTGAATCTCTGTTGAAAGCCTTCCCCGGAAAGGTTGATCTCGCAAACTACGTCACAGACGCAACATCAACTTAACCATTATTTCTAACACTAACTTGAGCGAGAAACCTATCAAGTTCCTTTTTTTCCCCCGAAAGTTGCATGACACCAAAACTGATGGATCTGAGGCAAATTAACCAAACATGAGTATACACGACAGCCAGGGCCGGCCCTGAAGTATTCATGCCCCGAAGTTACGCTACGAAATGATGCCCCTATACAGGTTATATACAAAAAAAAAAAAAAAAAAAGTATACTGTTGGATCATTTTCTTAACACCGTAAAGAAATTAAGCGACTATGTATTCATTTAAACCATGATAATAAGCGTAATAAAATAAGAAATGAACTCAAAATAAAAATAAATTTACTGAGTAGGGGTAAAAACTGCTCTTCGGGCATTTTCCGAAGCAAAGTCTCTAATAATAGGCTTATAATCAAGTAACTCAGCAATTTCTCTTTCAATGGCTATCATAGCCAATCCATTTAACCTCTCTTGTAGCATTGTACACCGAATATATGTTTTGATTAATTTTAATTTGGAAAACTTCTTTCTGCAGAAAATCAGAATCGGTAATCAGAAACAAGATTCTATAAGCAATCCAGGCATTGGGATAACAACCTTCCATCTCTTGCAAAAAGTGTAACACTTCTATTGGCTTCTTTATATCTGTTGAAATCATCCTTCTTATGATCTTTAATTCTGTGTACAAATCTTTCCCGTCGATATCAGAAATTGTACCATAACTCAAATATTCTTCAAGTGTGTTACATGATGCCAGTAATTCTTCATTGTTCATAGATTTTAGTTTTTCTAAATCAAACAAGAAACCATATAGTCTCTCGTATTCTCGAAATTGAGCAAATCTTTCTTTAAACGAACGAAGAGCATAATCTATTATATAAAATAAATAATTTATTCTAAAAGATTCCTCACCTGATGATGGTATTGGATCCTCACTAGGACCTTCGTCGAAATGCTTCTTTTTCTTTCTAACACGTTGTTTATGGGTAAAAATCGTTTCCGCCGATTTTGGTAAATTCGGTAGGTGAGTGAGAAACTGGTTTAAACCCTAAACAAATGTGCTGCACGTGAGCACTTTATAGATTCGAGAGATCAATCTGTACAAGTCCGGCCTAAACCAAGAAATGGTCGTTCCAGACTTGCTTCGGTCACAAAGTGGAAGAGAAGGGTTGATTTGGGGAGGAAGCAAAGAAAGGTGTTGAGACCGAGAATAATTCTGGGAGAGTAGTGTCTCGACCAGTATCATAAAGTGAAAGCTTAGGAAGCTTGCAAGAGATGAAAGCTTTTGGAGAGCTTGCAAAGTTGCCTTTTCCGAGAGTGTTGTATTTTTCTCCGACCGAGACTTGTTGTTCGGTGGAAATAGGTAAGACCTATTTATACAAGTCGAGATTAAAACGTACTCCTGCCTCATGAAGGAAGAGAGTAAAGGGTGAAATAATGGGAGGAGGTGGTAACCGCAAGGTGTTTATGGGTGAAAATGTTTTCACCATTATTTCCTCATTTATTTGACCGCTTTATTCCTATTCACGCTTTCTTAATGTGAGCGTAGTGTACGCCGCAAGCCGTGACCGCCAAACCAAGACCTTGGAAAGCATCCCCCGCCTTGTGTTGATGTCTCGAGTGTTGGTTGCACCTTGAGTGCAAGTGGCGCTGCTAGGGGTGTGTGTGGCATGTGCTGAATGCCTTTGTTACGGGTTGCACCTCGAGCGCAAGTGGCAGTGCCAGAGCTGCTAGTGGCGTGTGTGGAATGCCTTGGTGAGAGGTTGTACGTTGAGTGTAAGTGGCAATGCATAGAGCTGCTAGTGGCGTGTGTGGCATGTGCGGAATGCCTTGGCGTTAGGTTTCACGGCTTGCAAGTTGGGATACCAGCGTGCGTGTTTGGCATGTGCCAATGGCATGCGTGGCCAACTTGGATCATGGCACAGTAAGAAAAGCTACTCGCGATGCGTGTTGGCATGTGCCAATGGCATGCGTGGCCATTAGGACCACGGCATGGTAAGAAAAGCTACCAGCGATGCGTGTTGGCATGTACCAGTGGCATGCTTGGCCATTAGGGCCACGACTTGGTAAGAAAAGCTACCAGCGATGCGTGTTGGCATGTGCCAATGGCATGCTTGGCCATTATGGCCACGACTTGGTAAGAAAAGCTACCAGCGAGCGTGTTGGCATGTGCCAATGACATGCTCGGCCATTAGGGCCACGCCCTGGTGAGAAAAGCTACCAGCGAGCGTGTTGGAATGTGCCAACGGCATGTTCGGCCATTAGGGCCATGCCCTGGTGAGAAAAGCTACCAGCGAGCGTGTTGGCATGTGCCAATGGCATGCGTGGCCAATTTGGGTCACTACCTGTAGGAAAAGCTACCAAATGAGCGTGTTGGCATGTGCCAATGGCATGTGTGGCCAATTTGGGCCACGCCCGGTAGAAAAGCTACCAAACAGCGTGTTGGCATGTGCCAATGGCATGCGTGGCCAATTTGGGTCACGGCCTGGTAGGAAAAGCTACTAGCGAGCGTGTTGGCATGTGCCAATGGCATGCGTGGCCAATTTGGGTCACGGCCTGGTAGGAAAAGCTACCAGCGAGCGTGTTGGCATGTGCCAATGGCATGCTCGGCCATTAGGGCCACGCCCAGGTGAGAAAAGCTACCAACGTGTTGTTGGCATGTGCCAATGGCATGCTCGCCATTAGGGCCACGCAGTGAGAAAAGCTACCCGCCGAGCGTGTTGGCATGTGCCAATGGCATGCATGGCCAATTTGGCCTAGGTTGCACGGTTTGCAAGCCTAGGTGCGGGCGCTACTTTGGTATGGCGCGCTAGGGGCCAAGGTAAGGGTGTTTGGCTTGGCGTGGCGTGACCGGTGTAGCTAGGGCCAAGGAAGAGTGTGTTTGGCATGGCGCGTCTAGCTTGGGCAAGGTGTGGCTGGCATGATTTGCCATTGGCACGGAGGTGCGGCTAGCATGGTTGGCATGCTTTGGCGCGTTTGGTGTGGTGACATGATTTGCCATTGGCACGAGGTGCGACTAGCATGGTTGGCATGCTTCGGCGGCGTTTGGTATGGTCGGCATGATTTGCCATTGGCATAGAGTGCGGCTAGCTTAGGCTTGGTGTGGCTGGCATGATTTGCCATTGGCACGGAGGTGCGGCTAGCATGGTTGGCATACTTTAGGCGCGTTTGGTGTGGGCGGCATGATTTGCCATTGGCACAGAGAGAGCGGCTAGCATGGTTGGCATGCTTTGGCGCGTTTGGTGTGGTGGCATGATTTGCCATTGGCACAGTGTGGGCTAGCTTGGGCTAGGTGTGGCTGGCATGATTTGGCATTGGTACACGAGGGGAATTAGGGTTTTGTTCGTTGTAACCCTAATTTGAAAAAATACCCCCTATTAATTACTGACTACATACATTAAATGTTCTAATAAATGTGTCACCGGTGACATTAGGTTATATGGGGTTTTACGATTTTACCCTTTGTTTAAAAACCACCATCAACATTAAGTCCCCTGCTTAGCTTGGAACAAGAGCTTTGTTGCGAGGTAAGCATAAGATGGTGACAAACTATCAGAACAAATCGTAAAGAGAATTGAGGAGGCTTGTCTGACCTTTTTATAAATAGGATTTGGAATCCTTGCCTCTGGCAGTTTTGCAAAAATCGGGAGGCTGGCACGATTGGGGAGTCAACATCATTGAGAGACAGGAAGCTGGGCGGCATTGAGAAGTTAGCGCGAGTTGGGAAAGTGAGCGTGCTAGCTGGCGGGACTGGCGCAAGGTGGGGAAGCTGAGTGTGCTAGCTGACGCGACTTGGGGGTCATTGGGAAGTTGGCACAATTGGTGGGACCGGTGCAACTTGGGCGACGTTGGGAAGTTGGGCGTGAGTTGGGAAACTGAGCGTGTTAGCTTGCGGGACCGGCGCAAGGTGGGGAAGCTGAGTGTGCTAGCTGGCGCGACTTGGGCGATCATTGGGAAGTTGGCGCAATTGGTGGGACCGGTGCAACTTGGGCGACGTTGGGAAGTTGGGCGTGAGTTGGGAAACTGAGCGTGCTTTAGTTGGCGGGGACCGGCGCAAGGTGGGGAAGCTGAGCGTGCTTGCTGGCGTGACTTGGGCGGTCATTGGGAAGTTGGCGCAGTTGGTGGGGCCGGTGTGGCTTGGGAGATTGGAAACTGGCGCGAGCTTGATGGGATCGATGCAAACAAGGAGGGAGTAGGTGTTTTTACATATAGCAAAGTTTCCTTATTTTGCATTCTTTCACGCGCGGCTTCAATCAGGGAATTATTCATGCTAAAATCTGGAAGCGTAATGTCCTCATTGCTTCCTTTCCTTTTTAAGGTTCCGTATTCATACCCAAAATAATTGTATCGTATCCCTCGTTTGAGAAAAGGGTTCTTCTTGTCGAGTTTCTCTCTTTGTCATGTCGCGCGACGAGATGAATCATCTTCTAACCAGCCCAGATTCTCCAGGTGAAGGCGCGAGTCCGACTCTTGGAAAAGCACCCCACTAGGGTTATTCGGGCTAAGAAGATCATACCGTATGTTTTCTTCTTCTTCTCTATTCGTGTTATCCTCTTTTTTATATGTGTATAGATATGATGGAACCGGATCATTTTCCCCATCTTTTGCGGTGTATGATGGGACCCTCCCGTGGATGGCTGCGCCTTTAACTCTTCGGAGAAGGACTTCAGACTTGGCGGAGATCGATCTTCCTCTCTTGAGGAGGCATTGGTTGGGATTGAATCTCCGTTCCACGAAGCTAGTGAAATCATTAAGGACCTCCTTCCATCTATCCCCATGAAGAACAGTGCATGTTCGGACTTTCTTGGTTCAAAGTGAGCATGGAGGAGGGGCGAGAGAACAAGGAAGAGTCTTGGCATGTTGAGAGGTTTCAGTGTGACAAATCCTTTCCTCGATCCGGGTATGGGGCGGATCGGACTGTTTCTAGGTTGAAACGACGGAAAAGTGAACGTGTGGTGGTCTTGGAGGAGAGCGCCATGATTCCCGACTCGATGTGGATGAATCAAAAACTTTCTCCGAAGTGTCGCCGAGAAAACCTTCGAAGGAGCATATGACGGAACGAGATACCCTCCGAAGTTGATGCCAAAGGTGTCGTTGGTGATCTTAGGAGGGTCATGGTGGCGTATCTTTGGACCGGTCGTCGGGGAGGACACTGTTGCCGCTGTGGTTGCTTCGGGATGGGATGTTGAGGCTGCTGCTGCTAACACCGTTGAATGGAACCTTTGTTGCCCGAGGGATTGCTGGGAGAAGTGCTTGAAGATAGTCTTACCCGAGGGGACTTGCACTCCTTCTTTCGAGGGCTAGTTCTTCCCTTTTGTTGTTTCTGTTAGCTGCTTTAGTTCCCCTGGTGTCCCTTTTTTTTTTTTTTTTTTTTGTAAACTCGTCTTTTCCTTCTTCTTCATCAGTCAACATTTTGCTTCATATATATTTTTTGAAAGAGGTTGTGGTATGATGGCTCTGCAATGGCTTTCTGGGTTTATCTGATGTATTTCTCTGATATCTGGAGGATTCGCTTGGAAAGAGATGTATTTATGTTTTTTTTTTTTTGACAAAAGGGGAATCCCTAGGGAAAAATACAAACGGTGTATTCATCTTGGGGAATTACAACTATTAAGAGGAATTGTTAAAGGAAATACTAAAAAGGGGGAGTGATTGGGAAGTACAGAATTTTAGGGATTGGATTCCTTGAGCCATCGCGAGTGAATTATCACGCCTTCAGTGTGTCTCGCATTGATGAGCTTGCAATATCCTCCCAAAAGGGTATCCGCAACCGAGATCAACTCGTCTTCTCCTTCATTGGGCAAATCCATTTTTACTGTCATCCTCCCAACTTGAAACGAGCTTTCCTTAACCACTACATCTCCGATTGAAAACGGGTTCAGACATCGTGCAACCGTTTGAGTCTTGGCTTCGTTGGCTTCAATAGAAGTTTCCAAGATTCTTGCAAAGTGTTCAAATGGTCCAGCTCCCCATTCACATTTCTTGACAGTGTTTGTGCCAGTAATCGCGCCGAGTCCCCATGACGGAATGGGGGAAGGAAAGACTGGTTGCAGAAAAGGTTGCTTGGTAAGACTTACTTGCATTTGAAAAACATGAGCTAGCGCCAACGGGTCCTCTTCGGATATCTGGGTTCCTTCAATAGCTCGCTGATGCGATAACCCGTGGGATGATTTGTTGGGAATTCCTTCGGGCGTGGACGTCGGCAGAGGGTGTACATCCAATTTCGCTTTGTTGTCGAGCACCCATAAGCGTCCCAATATCATGTCATGATCTAGTTCTTTGACAATGTGGAACTTGATATGCGTTATAGCATCTCCCATCTTGATCTCTAGGTTGATGTAGCCATGCGCGTTCAAAGTTTTTCCTCTCAAGCTCTTAATCACAGATGGGGAATAGGTAGCGTCTTGTTTTGTAAATCCTGCTGCCTTTGGTGTCTTGAAAGTAATGATGTTGTAGTCAGAGGCCGTGTCAATGAGCGTGTCGTCAAATTCATTACCTCTTAAACGGGACGTGGTCGCAGTCCCGCCTCCTTTTGGTTCCGCCTTATTTGGAAAGCTTGGGCCCCGGCGTGGTTTCCGAGGAGAGAAAAGTCGTTTGACGGATACAACACGATTGAGAGCTGCGAAAATATCTTGGCGCTGCACTTTGGAAAGATAGAGAATTTCGCATACATGTTGCATCATGGATTGTGCGGTTTCGTGCACGGAGTCCCAGAGGACCCGCAGGTGTCTTATTGGGAGTGGGTCTCGATGCACTCTTTTATCTCCTGGTTGGAGTCCTCCCGCTTCTATCCTTTCTTTGAAAATATGCTTTAGTCCTGTTGCAATCGGCGGTCGGGTGGTGAACGAACCTGTGGTAGTGGCGGATTTGGGGTTCGCCATCTCAGCCTCAGTTAGTAGACGTCTGGGAGGTGGCAGTCTGATAATATCATCTTGAACCCATGCTTCTAGGAGGTCAATCACCTCCTCGATGGGAAACAGGAAATCAAAGGTATTTCCTTCGGTCTCATGATGCTGCATGGGAGTTTTAGTGACGGTCTTTCGTGGCGGGGGTTCTCATTGCGTCGGCGCTTCACGTTTTGGTTGGTGGCTTGTAGTTGGGGCTTTCCTTTTTTCCCTTTCGTTTACTATGTTCACGGAGGATGAGCCGGCATTAAATTGTTTGCTGATGAGGCGTCTACTCCCGCGAGTTTCACGCGTGTCTTCGGTTCGATTTGGCCTAGCTCTTTCCAGTAATGCTGGTGCTATTGTTGCAGATCGTCTGGCGGCTTCATGGAGTTCGGAGAACATTTGGAAGCGCAAGTTTTCTAGCAGGGAGCGGTAAATTGGAACCAAACCATTGATGCATGCATTCACCAGTTGTTGCTCGGTCACGTTTGGGTCGTGACAGTCGAGTGCTTGAACCCTGAACCTTTTGACGAAATCATTCGGATGTTCGTTATACCATATTGGTACATTCTTCCGAGGTCTGAGAAAGTAACTTGTTGGACACGAAGAAGTATTTCTTATAAAACGCAGTGACCATGCTACTCCAGTTGGGAATGCTGTTCGGTGGGATCTTTGTTGTACCATGTATACGCCCTTCCAAAGTAAGTGATTTTGAGAATTCCCTTAAACGAAGAACGTGATTATATTCATGTTCACCTAGGGATTCCAGGAAACGAGAGACATGCTCATGTGCATTCCCGGTACCATCGTACAGGGTAAATTGAGGAGAAGAGTACCCCCTTGGGAGAGGGATTCTCTGCATTTCGGATGGGTAAGGGGGTTGGTGATGATGCACGTCCAACTCATCATTCTTGATTCGGTTGCGGAGAAGTTGTTCCAAATCTTCTCTCGTGACGAAGTTGGGCGGCTGATTTCTTTCCAACGGGATTCTAGCGCGAGTTTCCTCATCCGTGGAGGCGTACTCCGCCGAGGTGCTGGCGTCGGGGTTGTTGGATACGTTCTTAAACGGCTCTGGAGGACGCGACTCACGTGGTAGTCGCTCTGTCAGGGTCTTGAGAAAGATAAGTACCTCCTTCTGCGTTGAAACCATATCCGTCTGGGCTCTGGCGAGCATCTCTTGTCGTTCCATCAAATCAGCGATGGTGACGTAAGGACGACTTCCTCTGGTCTCTCCGGTCTCTCGTCCCGTCGACGGGGTAGTTGGAACCTTAGTTGTGGTCGGAGGTGCCATGCTAGACGAAGCATTTGGGGTCGTAGCGGCGGCTGTAGCCCTGGTGACTGGTGGCGTGACACCCAAAGAGATATTTTCGTTGCCATGATTAGAGGGTTGTGCAGAGACACTAAAGGAGGCAGCGGCTCTGGCCCTGGTGATTGGCGGTGTTACACTTGAGGGAGTGCATTCGATGTTACCGTAGTCGCAGTGATGCAACAACGTTATTGGGAGAGACGCTAACATCGGGGATGCGTTCTGTCTGGTGTTCTCTCAGCTCGCTCCGGACTGAGTTCCACCATGTTGGGATTTGACGTTCGGGAAACGAAATCGGAGTCGGAGTTGGTATTGTAACCGATAGATCAATCCTCCCGCCGTGGTCGCCAATTGTTTATGGGTAAAAATCGTTTCCGCCGATTTTGTAAATTCGATAGGTGAGTGAGAAAACCGGTTTAAACCCTAAACAAATGTGCTGCACGTGAGCACTTTATAGATTCGAGAGATCAACTGCAAAGTCCGGCCCAAAACCAAGAAATGGCCGTTCCCGGACTTGCTTCGGTCACAAAGTGGAGGAGAAGGGTTGATTTGGGGAGGGAAGCAAAGAAAGGTGTTGATACCGGAATAGTGCAGGAGAGTAGTGTCTCGACTTGTATCGTAAAGTGAAAGCTTAGGAAGCTTGCAAGAGATGAAAGCTTTTTGGAGAGCTTGCAAAGTTGCCTTTTCTGAGAGTGTTGTATTTTTCTCCTGACCGAGACTTGTTGTTCGGTGGAAATAGGTAAGACCTATTTATACAAGTCGAGATTGAAACGTACTCTGCCTCATGAAGGAAGAGAGTAAAGGGTGAAATAATGGGAGGAGGTGGTAACCGCAAGGTGTTTATGGGTGAAAACGTTTTCACCATTATTTCCTCATTTATTTGACCGCTTAATTCCTATTCACGCTTTCTTAATGTGAGCGTAGTGTACGATGCAAGCTGTGACCGCCAAACAAAAAATTGGAAAGTATCCCCCAGTTTGTGTTGATGTCTCGAGTGTTGGTTGCACCTTGAGTGCAAGTGTGGCATGTGCCAATGGCATGTGCGGAATGCCTTTGTTGCGGGTTGCACCTCGAGCGCAAGTGGCAGTGCCAGAGCTGCTAGTGGCGTGTGTGGCATATGCCAATGGTATGTGTGGAATGCCTTGGTGGTAGGTTGTACGTTGAGTGTAAGTGGCAATGCATAGAGCTGCTAGTGGCGTGTGTGGCATGTGCCAATGGCATGTGCGGAATGCCTTGGCGGTAGGTTGCACGGTTTGCAAGTTAGGCTACCAAAGATGGGTTTTGGCATGTGCCATTATGGCGCGTACGGCCAAGTTGGCCTAGGTTGCACTGCTTGCAAGTTGGGCTACCAAAGCGTGCGTGTTTGGCATGTGCCAATGGCATGCGTGGCCAACTTGGATCATGGCCTCGGTAAGAAAAGCTACACAATGATGCGTGTTGGCATGTGCCCGTGGCATGCGTGGCCATTAGGACCGGCATGGTAATAAAAGCTACCGGCCGATGCGTGTTGGCATGTGCCAATGGCATGCTTGGCCATTAGGGCCACGGCTTGGTAAGAAAAGCTACCAGCGATGCGTGTTGGCATGTGCCAATGGCATGCTTGGCCATTAGGGCCACGACTTGGTAAGAAAAGCTACCAGCGAGCGTGTTGGCATGTGCCAATGACATGCTCGGCTATTATGGCCACGCCCTGGTGAGAAAAGCTACCAGCGAGCGTGTTGGCATGTGCCAACGGCATGTTTGGCCATTAGGGCCATGCCCTAGTGAGAAAAGCTACCAGCGAGCGTGTTGGCATGTGCCAATGGCATGCGTGGCCAATTTGGGTCACGACCTGGTAGGAAAAGCTACCAGCGAGCGTGTTGGCATGTGCCAATGGCATGCGTGGCCAATTTGGGTCACGACTGGTAGGAAAAGCTACCAATGAGCGTGTTGGCATGTGCCAATGGCATGCGTGGCCGATTTTGGTGACGACTGCAGGAAAAGCTACTTGCGAGCGTGTTGGCATGTGCCAATGGCATGCTCGGCCATTAGGGCCACGCCCTGGTGAGAAAAGCTACCAGCGAGCGTGTTGGCATGTGCCAATGGCATGCTCGGCCATTAGGCCACGCTCCGGTGAGAAAAGCTACCAACGATCGTGTTGGCATGTGCCAATGGCATGATCGGCCATTAGGCTGATCCCGGTGAGAAAAGCTACCAATGCTGCGTGTTGGCATGTGCCAATGGCATGCGTGGCCAATTTGGCCCTAGGTTGCACGGTTTGCAAGCCTAGGTGCGGGCGCTACTTTGGCATGGCGCGGATAGGGCCAAGGTAAGGGTGTTTGGCTTGGCGTGGCGTGACCAGCCGTAGCTAGGGCCAAGCGCGAGTGTGTTTGGCATGGCGCGGCTAGCTTGGGCAAGGTGTGGCTGGCATTATTTGCCATTGGCACGGAGGTGCGGCTATCATGGTTGGCATGCTTTGGCGCGTTTGGTGTGGCCGACATGATTTGCCATTGGCACGAGAGGTGCGGCTAGCATGGTTGGCATGCTTGGTAGCGTTTGGTATGGCGGGCATGATTTTCCATTGGCATAGAGGTGCGGCTAGCTTAGGCTAGGTGTGGCGGCATGATTTGCCATTGGCACGGAGGTGCGGCTAGCATGCTTTGGCGTGTTTGGTGTGGGCGGCATGATTTGCCATTGGCACAGAGGAGCGGCTAGCATGGTTGGCATGCTTTGTCACGTTTGGTGTGGTGGCATGATTTTCCATTGGCACAGAGTGCGGCTAGCTTGGGCTAGGTGTGGTCAGCATGATTTGCCATTGGCACGGAGGGAATTAGGGTTTTGTTCGTTGTAACCCTAATTTGAAAAAATACCCCCTATTAATTACTGACTACATGCATTAAATGTTCTAATAAATGTGTCACCGGTGACATTAGGTTATATGGGGTTTTACGATTTTACCCTTTGTTTAAAAACCACCATCAACACACGTATTTCACGAAACTTAGGTGTAATTCCCATGCTAGCAATATTTGTTGCTTCTTCATTGCACTCTCAAACCCAGTATCTCTGTAACCTTGAAAATATGAAATAAGCTTGTTGATGTGTTTAATAAAAGTAGCCATGTGCATATCTTCTTTTGCATGCTCTTGCTAACACTTGACAACACAAAAGATCATACCGTATAACCATGCCAAGAAAAACTCTAAATTCTTAGAGTGAAGTCTAATTAGACCATCGCAACACATTTTTCACTTGTCATCGTCGGAATTCTTTTTAGGTGTTTTAGAGCTTTCGGTATCTTCTAGGGCTTGAAATATAATAGCTTTGATGCTTTCCACACGACTTTCCCACCTTGTATCCGATAATGGCTTGAGAGTGAGACCATTCTCTCCTATCTTTTCCTTGAAACCACCACCTCTTTGTAGAAGCGAAAATAATTTGTATGTAGTTTGCACAATCCCAAAAAAGAGCTCGCTTTCTCAAGATTTAGCCATATCGCAAAGAATAAGATTAAGATCTGTGACAACCACATGGTGTGTAAAATGCCCTAGGGTTCATGTTGATCAACTTTTTTCAACACCCTTACGTTTTCCTTTCATATTTGCTCCATTGTCATAACCTTGTCCTCTTATATCGTCAATATTCAAATGAAGTTTTTCTAGTGCATCTTGAAGTTCTTAAAAAAAGACTTGCTCCAGTTGTATCATTCACTTTTAGAAACCCAAGAAAAAACTCTTCTACTTTTACTGGTATTTGTGAAACATCTACACATCTTACCACAATAGACATTTGTTCTTTACGAGATATATCTGGCGTGCAATCAAGTATAATAGAATAGTATTTGGCTTTTTGAACATTCTGAACAATTGATGTCTTAATTTCCTTGGCAAACCTCATTATAAACTAATTTTGGATCTTATGACTAAGATAATGATAATGAATATCCTTTTTAACAATACGTTGGAGATGCATATTTAACACTCAAGGTTATGTTTTGCAATCAACTCCATCAAACTCAAGAAGTTACCATTGTGTTTTGTATAAATCTTCTCACTATCACCACGAAATGCTAAACCATTTTTTCAAGTAGATACATCACACCATCCATTATACACTCCAAAGATTTCTATCCAACGTTCTTTCTCTTTGTTGATTTGTTCTTGCAAGTGTTTATCAAGGGTTGCATTCTTTCTCAATCGTGATTCTAACTCGAGCCACATATGCACACAATCTCGGTGCTAATCACTATTTTCATGCCCTTGAATTCTTCCACTAAGATTATTCCAATCATTGAACCCATTGTTATCTAATTGCATAGTATTCTCACGCTTCTTAAACAACTTGCAACAAAAACAAAATACCTTGTCTAAAGAAATTAAATATATAAGCCACCTTCTATCTTGCTTCTCGAAATTCGTTAATATTTTTGTATAATACGTGACTGAAAAACGTTTACCAGAGGCGCTATCATAAGGAAACTCAAAATCACTAACCCTTATAGGACCTTTCTCCACAAGAATATCAATTAACTTTTGATCAATTATGTTCCAATTTTTTGGATCAAATAAATCAATTGGTTATTCCAAGTTATCTTCATTCATTACATTTGCATCCCTTTCGGTATTAACCCCATCATTTATATCATCATTGACGTTCACATTAACATCATTC
>JAJJWW010009608.1:0-22306 GCA_023531295.1 Papaver armeniacum | reverse complement strand
TCAAAGAGAAAACACCAAAACACAAGCTCCCAAACAAGAATCTACCTAAGATCCTTCACAAACAAGAAACCCAAAAGATACGAAAACTGAAAACTATTCAACCTTCAAAATCCCACTTTTCATCTTGAAACGAGCATTTGACAAGACATCAATTTGCTCATCATTGTCCGTGTGTCGTGGTCAAAGTCTCTTAAACCATCATCATTCTCAATCGATGTGTTTCATCTTTGATTGAGAGTTCATTCTAAAAAGATTTTTTGATGTATACATCCGTTAGATTTTGGATTAATAATTTTATTATTATTATTTCTAGAGTTTAATTAATTTAATATAGGCATATCTTATTTTTTAGAAGTTATTTAATTTTAGAATATTATTTATTTTAGGGATTTCTTATGTTCCAAGTTTTAGAGTTATTTAAATAGGATACTAGTCCTATGTAATCACATACACATTATTATCAATCAATATTGAGTTTACTCAACAATTCTTCTACTTTATTACCAAAATTCTTATTCACGCTTCCGTTTCAGCATTAAGTGGCATCACGAGCTTCGGCTTCATCCTCTTATTATTTTCATCTAAACTTCCTCACCCTTTCGTCACCTTTACTTATCGAGATCTCGCATCTCTTCTTCTAAACCTTATTATCCTTTTATTTTTTCGTTTTCAAAAAAAAAAAATACAAAAAAATAAATCCGGTTCATTGTTCCTCTCTTTGCCCATTCACTAACTAGTCTAGCACCCAATCGGTCTCTCCACTTATTTTTCTACTTCTTGTCTTATTCCATCCACTTTTTTTTTCTTTTCCACTGTCCACCCAGAGACTTTCTCCCCAAAGCCGAAAGCACTAAGTCCGACAATTAATTCCAAAGCCCACTTATCTCTCTCCATCACCATTAATCTAGCCCACTACTCCACCAAGCCTCGCTATCACGTCAACTCCCTATGTCAAGTTTCCAAAAACCAAACAGCTTAATTCCATATTCTTCTAAACCGAGCTATTGAGCGTTGGTATCACGATGTTTAATTTCGATGACGTATTTCGTGAAATTGCCGAATTACACGAGGAAAGTCTTCAACATATTGCAAAAGCAAAGCTTATTTTGGATCAAATAGATTGGTCGCGACTCGACGATTTTCATAAGATTACCCTCCAACGATACAGTCCCGACACCAACACTTTCTTCGCCAATTATAGAACCACCATTCATACCTATTTCGGTGATGTTTTGTGTTCCTAACTGAAGTGGATGAAAATTGTTACGTCTCTTATGAACAAAAAACAAGTTGAAGAAGTTTTGCCAATATCAACACCGAAACACCATCTTCTTGTAAGTCACCTAATGCCATTCTTCTTGAAAATCAAAAGCTATGCGAAAATATTTTCGTTAGTCAAAATTATTGCTGATAATTACTACCCAAGTGTTGCAACGCCGACATCAACTTTTTGTGTTCAACAATCGCGGTTTATGGTGTTCTACTCTACGATCATCAACTTACTTAAAGTATATTATCCGTTGGGCGGGTCGCTTGCAATACTTGGTGAACTCAAGACGACTTCTTTCAAGATGACGGCCTGATGTAGCACATGTTCTTCTGCTTTGCTAATTCGAGACGAATTCTTTTCAAGATGGCGGGCCTCGATGTAGACATCCGTTAGATTTAGGATTAATAATTTTATTATTATTTCTAGAGTTTAATTAATTTAATATAGGCATATCTTATTTTTAGAAGTTATTTAATTTTAGAATATTATTTATTTTAGGGATTTCTTATGTTCCAAGTTTGAGTCTTAGAGTTATTTAAATAGGATACTAGTCCTATGTAATCACATACACATTATT
The DNA here is from genome assembly GCA_023531295.1 of Papaver armeniacum. Classification (NCBI taxonomy): domain Eukaryota; kingdom Viridiplantae; phylum Streptophyta; class Magnoliopsida; order Ranunculales; family Papaveraceae; genus Papaver; species Papaver armeniacum. The sequence continues at coordinate 20,459 of JAJJWW010009608.1, read as the reverse complement.
ATCAATCAATATTGAGTTTTACTCAACAATTCTTCATTTACTACCAAAATTCTTTATTCACGCTTAGTTCGCATTATTTTTACACATCGATCTCATCAAAGGATGGTCAAAAATACCTATCAACTTGTTAAAAGAGATTTGAGAATCTATTTCCCGCATCGGCAATGTAGGGAGTAGTAGACTTAACTTCACCATCTTGAGTCAACTGCCTCAAGAAGATGAAATAGCATGCAAACTTGAAATCTTTCCCATGGATTTCTTGTTTTCTTCCTGGGATGCAATCCAACTCAAATCACTTTGAGCCGGAAGACCCGCCTCAAACAAGAATCATACAAGATGAATTATGAATACATTATCGTGTAGGTGGTGCATGACTCCAATACATCTTGCACTTAATACCTATAGCATTTAAGGCAAATATTAGTAATGAAAAGTGACTTTTCCGGCTCCCGCCTTGATATGACACAATAGAAGGCGACAAGAGAGAAAGAGAATCCACTCCTTCAGTGATTATAGAAGACTCAACTGGAGCAAAGACTCTAATCCAAGAGTTAAAAAGAATAACTATGGTGTTTAACCAAACAAACTTAACAGCTTTCATTAATCAAAATAATAGCGAAGCCGCAACTAAACAAAAATGACAATAGAACCGGCTACTTATAGTCGCAAAAACATAAACCCTAGAGTCTAGAACTTTCCTAAACAAGATAAACTTAAAAAAGAAACTAATTATCCTAATAATTAAAATACCAATCCAAGATTTAGCCAAATCTTGGAATATATGAGACTTGCCAAAATACGTCCCGTGTCAGTTGTCACTCTCCCCTAATGCGACGAAACTCGTCTCGAGTTTATACTGAAAATGACAAGTTGAAGAAAGAACTTTGACGCTCCCATTGGTGGCACAAGTCGATCTTGAGTCATGCATTGGAATCACTAACCGCTCGGAAAATAATCTTAGTTTTACAATCTTCATTTGCAAAACAAGAAGTCATCAACCTTTGGTGTTTGTTCCTACTTTTATGATGTAACAACCGCCACGAGAACTTCCATGCATAGTCTTGATCTAAAACTCGATCAATAAATGTGCACAAACATGGCAAAGAGATCCACATATTGATGAGGCACAACATCCATTGCCTCCTCCCAAAATTTTTGCATGCCCATTTTCTCCACCGATTGAAACAAATTCTTGCATTTTACATCCTCGCTTCGTTTGAAGGTCTAAGCCTTGATATAAGAACTACCTTGGTCTTTCCCCATATGAAATCATACTTATTGTTTTGGCTGTTCCAAACTGCGCCAACATCAACTAACCACGGTCTACCCCACACTACATCACAAACATCTATGTCAACTACTTCGCAAATGATTGAGTCGTCATATGCCTTCTGGATTGAAAATGGAAATCTGCAAACACCGAGACAAGTAATCGATCCCCTATTGATGCACACAATTTGGTCTGACCAAGGATACCAACCCATCTCTAGTCCCACGGTTTCAACCATTCTTCTCGACACCAAGTTATAACTGCAACCATCATCGACAACAAAACGGCAGACACTCCCAACAAAAAATACAGAAAATTTAGGAAAATGTGTGTTATAAAATTTACCATGTCGCAAACTCCACCGGTTTTGAGGTTAAATGTATTCTCGGGAGATGTAACTTAGTGGATGCTCAAAATTAATACTATATTTAGTGGACTTGAAATTGAAAACGCGTTTGATAGATGGGCACAAAGTAGTAAGGTAGTTAGTGGACCTAAAAAACAAGCCGAGTAGACCCTCTTTCTCCCACTAGTAACAAAACTAGGTTACTGAACAAATTCCTACCGGTAACAAAACGAGGGTTTCATCAAAAATAAATTAACAACAACAATGATTAATAGGTACTTACCAAACTGTGATACACAAAACGTGATGATGAACAATAACCCAAATCTTTAACTCGATTTTTTTTTTTAATAAAAACCTAGAGATCACACAGAATCCTCGATCGATTCTTCAGGCGGTCTTTACAGACAAGAACAACGCAGAAAACCCGCTCCGATACCACCCGATATGGCACAAGCATAAGCGACAAGAGAGAAGGAGAATCCACTCCTTCAAGTGATGATAAGACTCCAACCAGAGCAAAGACTCTAATCCAAGAGATAAATAGAATAACAATGGTGTTTAACCAAATAAACTTAATAGTTTCATTAATCAAATAATAGCGAGTCGCAAAGCTTAAACAAAAATGACAATAGAACTGCCACTTATAGTCGTAAACATAAACCCTAGAGTCTAAAACTTTCCTAAACAAGATAAACTTAAAAGAGAAACTAATTATTCTAATAATTAAATCGGTCCGCGAGTTATAACCCCAAAGGTCTCACTATCCATCCACAAAAAACCCATCAAAACAAAAGTAACACAAAAACCCCAACAAAACAAAAGTAATTCGCGGTTGATGAAACCAAAATTTGTTTCATCATAAAATTTGATGAAACCCCAAAGAATTTGATGAAACCAAATTTTGGTTTCATCATAAAATTTGATGAAACCAATTTTTGAAATTTGGGGTTTTTGTATCAATTTTTTAAAATTTGTGGTTTTTTTATCAATTTTGTTTAAGATGGAGTTTTAATGGATCCCAACATTTGAGTGGGGTTTTTGTACCACAAGTTTGGTCACCTTGGGTTTTTATGACTAGTTTTGTAATTAATATTAAAATACCAAAACTAATAGATATCCAAGATTTAGCCAAATCTTGGAATATATGAGACTTGCCAAAATACGTCCTATATCACTTCTTCAAGTATTTTCCATGGCAATAGTCCAATATTGGCCCTTTTTATTTTCTTTTTCCTACTAGTAGCAAGCTTTGAGCAATTCTCGTTTTATAAGTCGGTTTTCATAGCATGCTAAGCATAAGCAATTCTATTTGATACCACATCATGCAGTTTGGGGTTTTTGGATATCAACTCTATTTCAAGATTAGTGAGGCCATGCGCTCACATAGCGACTTAGTTGCTAGTTGACACTAGCTATAAAAAAAAATTGCATATTCGATTTTATCATATATATTTTCTCCACCTCTTGAAAATAAATATACCGTCTCTTTTTCATTTTTGCCTATAAAGGTAAGACAGTAATTATAATTTTTTCGTAACCGAAAATAATATTAATTAATTAAAAAGTGATTAACCTTTTATCTCCCCTCTCTCCACTGGGCAGGGAAAAAAACAACCCAACTTCATCTTCTTGCTCAAATCTAGTCCAGCAAGGAAATTAGATTTTTTTATGTTTTAGTTTTAGAATAACAAGATTCTTTCATTAGGGTTTTATTTTTTCTTTGTTTGCGAGCTATGGTTTCTTTTCTTCACCTTCATGGTGATTCTCTTTATTTAAATGGTTATTTGATCCTGATTATATGTTTGTTCAAGTGCGTCGCCGGATTCAAAGTTACTCTCGACTCTCCTGGTAACAAATTTGCAGATACTCCTATACCATTGAGCATTACTTCATCGTAAGACGATTTATCAAATGGTCCATAAATATCATGAAGACCATCTTTTTCCATATTCATTCGGTTCTTGCATTCTTGTATTAGGCCTGGTATTTGGAATTCCTTCTTTTTTCTTGTCGAATTTTCAATCGTGGCACCGTTATGTTGTTGTTTCTCGTTACTTTTTGAATTTGATGTACTTGAGATAATGTGATTGTGATTTCTTATAAAAATTGAATTACCAAAAAAAAAAAAGTGATTAAAATTTAGTGAGTGTTAAATAAAGTCAACACTAATCTATAATACAAAACAAAGCTAGGCTAAGTTTGCCTAGCTGAGTGGTGGTCAGGATTTGTCCGTGGGAAAGATAAATCAAGGGTCGTGGTTCTCCCCCGCCACACCCTACAAGTCGCACACGTGGTGTTCATTCCAATATTATGAATTAAAAATGAATACTCAAATTAAGATATGGAATTTCAAAATTATAACTTGGGAGGTTCGAACTCATGACCCATTGTGTCATAAGAGTGGCCTCTAACCATTGTTCCACCTTTTGTTGGAATTGATAGAAAAGATAAATCAATAGTGGTTGTTTGTTCAACTTCAATATTAATTAGTATAAGTATTTTATTAATTAGTATAAGTGATTTGTCTAGAGAGAAGATAAATCTATGGTTATGGTTTGTTCAACTTAAATATTAATTAGTATAAGTGTTTTTGTCACCAATACCTGCCACCACCATAAAACCATATGAATCCACTTTTTTTATCTACCACCACCTAGTGGCGGAGCCAAGGGTTGACTAACCTGGCTCTAACCCTTAAATTTTTAATAACTACATAAATTTCTTAGTTTATTTTATAAATAGTACTTTGTCCATATATATTTATGGTTTAGTCCACCAAAGTTTACATGTTTCTTTTAAAAAAAAAAATAGGCCTCCTCAATGTCATTTTTGACTCCACCACTGCCACCATCACTGCCGCCCATCCCATGTAGGTTGTTGGACGCAATAAGAAAAAACAATGTTCTCCTCTAACCGGTGTTTCACCTTGGTTGGAATTGATAGAAAAGATAAATCAATAGTGGTGGTTTGTTCAACTTAAATACCATAATTGCTTTATTAATTAGTGTTTCACTAATTGCACATAATAAATAATCTATTCATTATAAAGTGTTTTATTAATTAGTGTTTCACTAATTGCTCATAATAAATGACTAATCATTTTTTAATTATAAATATTTTCTTAATTAATTATAATATTTATTTCTATTAATAAGTTATTTTGATAAATAGAATCAATAGACATTTTATGAGACAATGAGTAGTAGAAGAGGTGGAGGCCGAAAGATTAGTGGTGGTTAAGGGCGGAACCAAGCACAATTATATTTATTTTTGTTCTTTTATTGAAAATGGGATACAAAGTCCATTTTCACCTGGTATCCAACTTGCCAAGAATTTTTTCTCTCTCTCCTCAAAATCTCGGCTCCGCCCGGTTTGTGGTGGAAGAAGTAGTGATGGTGAATGCCGGTGAGTAGTGATGGACAATATTAATTTTATGTTGTCGTTACAACATCGATAACATCGTAGTGTGGAAGATGTGGTTGGTTGTTTTTAACACTTTTGATAAAGGAAGATACCATATATTTCAGGGATGATATCATACAAGACAATATTTTCATCATAACACTTATCGATAACACGGTGAATGCTCATGATAAATTATTTATTAATTTTACATCATAAATATCCCTTAATTAATATTAATACATATCTCCATCAATAAATAATAATTTTGACAAAAATTATTTCAAGAGATATTAGTGGTGGTGGTGGTAGTAAAGGAAGAAGTAAGTGGTGGAAGCGGTGGAAGGTGTTACTAAGTGGTGGAGGCGGTAACATTAGTTTTTGTGGAAGAAATAGTGGCGCTGGATGGTTTTAATGGCGGTGGTATTGGTTTTTTTTTTTGAATCAAAATAATGATTTTTTTACATGACGGCAACATTGTATTGTGAAAAGTATAGTTGGTTGTTTTTGACACGATCAAAAAAGACGGGTAACAAATACTTTTGGGATGATACCAAATCATATAAGACAAAATGGTTGTTTTTGGTACCACTGCTATCTTTGGTAACCTTTCGTACACATGATTTTCAGTATTAACAAAAAACATATAGTTGAATAAATTAATTGACGACCTAAGTTTGTTAAATCCAAACTTTAAAATGACTATGCTCTTTTAAACTCCAAATTACTTGAGTAACACTAGATGTGAGAACGTCATTCATGCACTACTTACCATAGTTGGTGTGAAATCTTTTTATCCACGAATTTCTTCAATTTTATGTTATCAATATGATTGGAGAAAGAATCTTACACATGTTTTGATTTACTATTATAAGTTTATTTTTTCAACTCACGTGTGTATATCTCACCTTCCAATAGCCAAGGGTTCTTCATTTTTATAACTCTCACATTTGCAAAAAATAAATAAATAATGTTTATCTATAGTAGGAAAAAGAATATTTCATGGATATGTATGGCACGGCCATGATGTTGGTTCATTTTTAATATATCGTATAATTTGTGTCCCGAATACTTATTTACTCCTTATGATTTAATATGTGTTTGTCATAAAAATAGTTGGGATTTTCCTCTCTTTCATTCTTTGTTTTTTCCTTTAATATTTTACCGCCGGAGATTTGCTCAAACGAAAGAAATATAATCTTAACTTTCAGACACTTTTTTATTTTGGTTCATTGCTAATAATGAGATAATGCTCTACATGAACATGGAAGTTATCAAATGAGATACCTAAAGTACTGATTTAACTTGGGTTCTTTTACATTTTTGTGTTAAGTTGATGACTTTTTAATTTGAATACATGTTTGGTTAACAAACTTTGATACATATAGGGTATTTTCTTTGTAGAACCGATGTTAGTCTTTCATTTTTCCCGTTAGCACTTTGTTTCGATCCCGTATTTGTAGACATTATTTGACTAATGTTGGGGTATTTGTTTAATCTCAAGGCCGATTAAACCCAATGTGTGTTGTATGCATTGAAGGCGACAGAAGTTTGTGTCATTTCTACCTTGAAACTAATAATTTTTTCTTCTAAGTTAGTTGAATTTATGTAGATACAAATATCAAAATGACTATGCTCTTTAAAACTCCAAATTACTTGAGTAACACTAGATGTGAGAACGTCATTCATGCACTACTTAACATAGTTGGTGTGAAATCTTTTATCCACGAATTTCTTCAATTTTATGTTATCAATATGATTGAGAAAGAATCTTACACATGTTTTGATTTACTATTATAAGTTTATTTTTTCAACTCACGTGTGTATATCTCACCTTCCAATAGCCAAGGGTTCTTCATTTTTATAACTCTCACATTTGCAAAAATAAATAAATAATGTTTATCTATAGTAGGGAAAATATTATGGATTTTTGCTTCACTCTTTAGAGCCTTAGTTATCAATAATTTCGGAACAAATGTATTCATAAACATCATGGAGTTGGATTGCGGTTTAGGTATATGTACTGCTAGATGAAATATTCTTTTTGAAGTTTGAAATTATGGTATGATGGAACAATAAATGGGGTAAAATTTTATTTACCGTATTTTTTATTTTATTTTCATGTTGGCACAACATTAATACTCCGTCCGTATAATAAATTGGAATAACATGCTTAAGTAAAAATAAAAAGATCGGGTAACCCATTTTGTTTCCCAAAACCTATTTGAATATCAAAATAATTACTCACGAATAAAATGAAGCAAGAGGAATGTGAACAATATCGTATTAGAGACAAAACATCCCGTGTCGTCACTACACGACGTTAAGATCTAGTAATACATAAAGTAGGAGGCAACCCCCATAAATTAGGCATTTTGAATAAACAAAGTGTCCAAATATCAACACACTAGTAGCTAGGCAAATAAAATGATTGGGGACTCCAAAGTCCAATCAGGCAATGAGGAAAAGTCTTGAAAGTAAGCATATTCTATTTGAACATGGGGTTCGCCTCATGATTATTTCTCACCTCGCTTCGAAAAAGTGATACTTTAAACCTGCTTCAAAAAAGTGATACTTTCGCCCCGTTATCACTTTTTTTCTCAAACCGATTTGAAAGTATCACTTTTCCGAAACTAGCGAAAGTATCACTTTTCCCGAAACTGAGCTTAAAGTTTCACTTTTCCGAAACTAAGGTTGTGAAAGTATCACTTTTTTTCAGAAACGGAAAATTAGTCGATCCATAAACCAAAATATGGTTGCATGATGTGTTATACATCCTTTGTGGTGGTTTGCATAATGGCTATGCATTCAATTTTCGAGAATTGTGCCTAAAATTAAAGTATCATTTTTCTTGAAACAGAGGGAGTACATTGGTTTATTAGTTGGAACGGAAAATTAGTTGATGCATAAACCAAAATTTTGCTACATAAAGTATTATGTATCTTTTGTGGTGGTTTGCATAATGAATATACATTTAATTTTCTAAAATTGTGCCTAAAATGATAAATATCTCCGAATTTTTCGTAAAACTCTAAATTTGATATTGTTGTTTGTCTTTCGTTGGATAGATTTTTTTATTAGGCCGACCGAAATTAAAGCGAGGAGGTCCTTTATATGGCTATTTTTTTTGTAAAATCTAAGTGATCAATTACCACAAAAAGATTGGAAATGGTTAGGGCCGAAAAACCAAAAATGTCCCTCCTTTTAGTCCAATTACTATAACTCATTGTGTATCCTATCTTTTTGTGGTATAATTGGAAAACAAACTTTAATATAACATATCTAAAAATCCGTGCCTTGGAATTTTACAAATTTTATCTCGTTGGAAAGGTTATAAAAACTCTACGCAACGAAAGTATAAACAACAATATTAAATTTAAAGTTTTTGCGAAAAATTCGGAGGTATTTATCATTTTAAGATAATTTTAAAAATTAAATGTATATTCATTATGCAAACCACCACAAAGGATACATAATACTTTATGTAACAAATTTTTTGTTTATGCATCAACTAATTTTCCGTTGCAATTAATAAAACGATGTACTCCCTCCATTTCAAGAAAAATGATACTTTCAACCACCACAATTAAATGCATAGCCGTTATGCAAACCACCACAACGGATGCATAAGACATCATGCAACCATATTTTGATTTATGGATCGACTAATTTTCCGTTTGAGAAAAAGTGATACTTTCATATCCCGCTTCAGGAAAAGTGATATTTCGGCCGTTGAAAAAGTGATACTTTCGGCCCGTTTCGGGAAAAGTGATATTTCCTCGCTTTGGAAAAAATTAAACTTTACCGCTTTCAGAAAAAGTGATACTTTTTTCTGAAACGGGGCGAAAGTATCACTTTTTCCGAAACGGGGCGAAAGTATCACTTTTTCCGAAACGGGGCAAAAGTATCACTTTTTCTGAAACGGGGCGAAAGTATCACTTTTTTTGAAACGGGACGAAAGTAATCGTAGACAAACCTCATCTTCAGATTCTTCTTCGGTCGGCCTTTCCACCGTGGCAACGGTCGTACTAGTTAGATTTCCAACAAGATAAAATTTGTAAAATTCCAAGGCACGGATTTTTAGATATATTATATTAAAGTTTGTTTTCCAATTATACCCTTAAAAAAACAGGATATATAAGAGTTATAGTAATTGGACTAAAAAGAGAGGATATTTTTGGTTTTTCAAAGATGGACCATTCTCAATCTTTTTATGGAATTGATCACTTGGGATTTACAAAAATTTCGCCATATAAAAGTCGCCTCGCTTTCTACGCTCCAATAATATGTTAAGGGCACCACCACTTGTGACCTGTCGGTGATATAGCTCTGGCTAAGGGATAACCCGTCAGAAAATTGTTGTTGTGCGGACTGAAAATATAAGAGGATTCGAAGTTCGAACCTTTAGCCTCCACTGTGAGATTAAATTCCCACTCCTATATCACAAATTCGTTTATATTAAAATCTACACTGGTAAAAGGTAAAAGCCACAGGAATGACAGTTAGAATCACTCGAACCTTAGCAAATACCATGTAATTCTTAACCCGGCAGTCAAATTTGGCTGGTGAAATATATCCATATTCCTAAACGGAAGTTATGATCGGCCGAGATTATTCATGTAATTTTTAAAAAATGGATCTTTCATTTTTCATGTAATTTTTAAAAAATTTCTTCCAATCTATCAGTTTCCTGTAAGGTTATTCAAATCGTTGCTACACGTGTGAATGTAGCAAACCCTTGAATGCTTGACATAAATTTGATTAAATACCCATACGAATGATTGAATGAATATCGTAGTTTTGTCAAACAGATACGTGAATTTAATGGTATTAAAGTTAGCCTTTTTACCTTTTCTAGAGCATAATAAATATCATGTGTATTTCGTTTGTTGTGGTAGGGGCCAAGGGGTTTGGTGGTTTCTCATTGACAATGACACATTCTTTGGAATTTAAAGGCTGCTGCCCGCTGCCTTGCTTACCTCTTCTTCCATGATGAAGATATTTTGTGAAATACATTAGGAACCTCTAGAAAAGGATAAGAATATGGTTTTGGGATACTTAACTTCTCTGTTAGAATATTAAAACCAATGATATGAATTCACAGCTCGTCAATATTTTTTTTTTTTTAATAAAAGAGGTTGCAGTAAACACCTCAAAAGCTACATTACCCAGTTCTCAATTTCTCGTACATGGTATTTCTGGAATTCATATCATTTTGATTCCAATGTTGGTAGTTCAGATAACTAATTAAAGCCCATAAGTTTTGATCATTGCACGTATTTTTGATATCAAACTTATTACAAAAGACAAACTAATTTAATGTTCCACATTACTTGTTCATTTCTAACTGACTAAAATCTCGTGGACCAAAAAATTCATTTCAAATTTCTTTTTGCTCTCCCATTCTTCACTAATTTTGTATCTCTGTCTTCTTGCTTCGCATACATTCCCACCAAAGAAAGACAGAGAGTTGGTTCCGAATCGCTTCAAAGAGATCCCGTGACCACTCCATCGTGTTGCCCATTGGAAAGCCGTCACTCCTTCTTGTTCTAGTTCATCTAAAGTTCTCGCTCGAATAGAATCCCCGGCTTCTCCGATACTCCCCGTATGATCCACCAAAATTAAACCATATCCCGTTTTTGAATTAGATATGTGCAAGGCTATATGTATTTGCATTGTCATATCCTTTTTTGTATTCTCTTCAACACTGCTTTTTGTATCTCGTAGCACAACATCATTCACAGTAATTATAGTAAAGATCATCCATAATATTGTAGTCATGTTTTTTCACGCATTGTAGCTATGTATGTATGTAATGATCTTGTTTGCAGTAGAGGACACTACTCGATGTTTCGTTTAAAACCACATCACATCGAGTTTTCCATATGAACCAAATTATTATACTACTTAAGACATTCCATTGTATGTTATAAATGTCTATCTCTGTATCTTCTATACTGTTAGAGAGCCATTCATGAAAGCTTGTGGTACCATTTCTAATATCATTCATATCAAAATTGAAGTGTATCCATACCTGTGTTGCATAATTGCAATGCGAGAAATAAGTGGTTTAAGGTTTCTTCATAATCATTACAAAGCTTACACTTGGTATCAATGTCGGGGAGAGAACAAAGCAGCCCACTCTCATGTCAGTTTGGGAGGATAGAGTGTGCCGTCTTCCATATAAAGTTTTTTACAAATTGGCAAGTGAGCATTCATTTTCCATATACTGCTCCACTTGTGGATCATCATTCCCATTGGAATTGATCTTATTGTATAACGATTTTACCGAAAACATACCTTTTTTGTTTAGCATCCATTTCGGGGCATCTCTCGCTTCTTCCATTGGAATTTTGATCTTCCTAATCTTTTGATTGTCCGTCTATCAAAACATTTTTCAAGTTTTCCTTGATCCCAGCTTTTGTTATTAGTTATCGTGTCACCGACCTTAGTAATTCCTTCCGTGTCAAGAGAGTTTCTATGAAGAGGAGGTATCGATCCGGGATCCAACAATCCTCCCGTATATCAATATCTCTTCCATTTCCTAAATCCTGCAAGCAATATTTCTTTAGGTGATTTATACCGTTAACAACCCTTTCCAAACCCAACTATCAGCTTTATTTGGTTTATTATTCAGTGGAATGATCGGTTTTAGGATAATATTTTGCCTTCAAAATGGTAGCACAAAGAGTGTCGTTTTGGCTTAGGTTCCATCCCATTCTAGCTATCATGACTGTGTTAAAATGTTTTACATTCTTAATTCCTAGTCCTCCTTCTTCAAGAGTTTTACTAATCGAAGTCCAGTTTTTGAGACATACTCCCTTTTTCCCATTTTTATTTAACCCTTTATCATTTTTTTCCCACCAATAGTTCCTCCGCATCCTAGTTATTTGATCACAAATTTTTACCGGTAATTTAAAACAGTTCATTTGATAAACATAAACAGAAGAAGCCACATTTTTTTATCATTACAGTTTTCCCAGCATTATTAAAATTGATACCATTCCAACATGTCATTCTAGTTCTTAGATCGTCAATTAATGGCTCAAAACATTGTATTTTAGATCTATTCGTAAAAAGCGGCGAACCTAGGTATTTATCGCTTAAGGGTATAGTCAAGTACTCCTAGAATATCTTTAACCTTTCTACGGATACTGCTTCGATCTTTTTACTAAAGAAGACTCCCGATTTACTCATATTTATCATTTGGCCCGAAATCAGCCAGAAGTTATTAAAAAGACTCACCAGTTTTTACATGGTAGTTTCACTTATCTTGTGAAAAACAATACAACATCCGCGAACAAAGAGGTGGCTTAAAGGAGGCGCTCTATGGACCAATTTAATTCCTTTTATCAACCCCCGATTTTCAAAGATTCGAATTGTTCTAGATAACGTTTCAATGCATAATAAGAATAGATAAGGGAGATTGGATCCCCTGTCTCAAACCCCTAGTAGGTTTAAAAAATTTGCTCTGCAACCGTTAATCAAAACAGACAAAGTAGTAGTCGAAATACACCGATAAATCAAGTCACACCATTTTTGTTAAAACCCATTCTAGTCATTACTTTAATTAAGAAATTCCATTCGACTCTCTATCGAATGCTTTCGCTGATCAATTTTAGTCCCATAAAACCTTTTTTTGATTTAGAGTTTTGCATCTTATGTATTATTTCATGGGCCAAAGTAATGTTTTCAGCTATTTGTCTACCCGGTATAAATGCTGACTGATATGGCGAAATAATTTTTCCTAGAAGGCTCTTCATTCTACTTGCCATAAGTTTTGAGATCACCTTATAGGTAGTATTAGCTAAGGCAATAGACCTAAATTCCACCGGGGAAGTAGGATTCAGAGTCTTAGGGACTAACGAGATGAATGAGGCATTCATTTCCTTAGAAATGTTACCTGTGTCGAAGAAATTTTGTATCATTTTGGTCAGGTCAGCTCCTAATATTTCCCAATTCTCATTGAAAAAAATTGTGTGGAAAGCCGTCAGGCCCTAGGGTCTTTTTAATTTCAATCTCAGTGGGAATGGCACAAAGCATTTCATTATCAGTTTGGGTAACATTTTCAGGTATCAAATCTATTATTTTTTTATCAATATCAGGATTCACAGTAGTAGAAATTTTCAAAAAATGTGTCGTTATGCATTCCGCTATCTCCTCTTTAGCGTTAAGCCAAATATTATCCTCATTTTTTATCATGTCAATCCTATTTCTTCTAAATCTCTCGTTTTAGCTTTTGTGTGAAAATATTTTGTGTTTCTATCTCCCAAGGCCAAGTTCGCCTCTACTTTTATCTTTCCGTAACTTCTCTTTTATAGCATACCATTTAGCTTAATTCATTTCTCGCCTCGGATATCTCCTTAGACTTATTAGGATAGTGAGTAGCAGAGTTAGTTCTCTCAAGTTCTCTCTTAATGCTTTCTATGTTACTATCTATGTTTCCAAATTTCTGTCTATTCCAAATTTTAAGATTACGTTTAACATTTCCAAGCTTCTTGTTGACCTTATAAGAGGGTGAGCCTCTCATAGTTGTGTTCCAACTGTCCTGGATTAGGGCTTTGCAATCACTATGTTTTATCCATTCTCCAAAATACTTAAAAGGGGTTGGGCCATCATCCCAGTGGTTATGCAAAGTAATTTTTATAGGAACATGGTCAGAGGCTAGAGGTCCTAAGTGTTTTATGCTCGAGTTTGGGAATTTCTGTTCCATTTATCGTTAACAATGGCCCCGTCTAATCTTTGTTCAATATTTTCAAAGGCCAAGTCTACGGTTATTCCATGTGTAAGTATATCCTGTGAATCCAAGATCCACAAGATTACATTTGTTAATTAGGTTATTGAAGATTTTAGCTTCATGTTTCTTAAAGGCAAATCTACTTTTCTTTTCTTCTTCATGGAGGACCACATTTAGGTCTCCGATAACAATCCATGGTTTATCAACATTTCTATCCATTTTGTTTATGATGTTCCAAGAGTCTAGTTTTCGATTCCTATACGGACTACCATAGAAACAAGTGAGAATCCAAATTAGTATTATCAGTCGAATTGGTGATAGTAGCATTTATGTGATTGTGAGCATAATCATCAACTTTAATATTTATATTACTTTTCCATATAAGACATAAACCTCCTACACTTCCTCTAGAGGAACAATAAAGTAATTTTGTACATTTACCATTTTCATGATATTATGCATCTCATTGTTCTTTGTTTTTGTTTTAGATAAAAAATAAGATATCGTTTTCTTTTTTAGAGTATCAAGTAAGTTTTATCTAGTTTCTAGTTTACCTATCCCCACAATTCCATGATATCATACTAATGAATTGCCGTAAGTATGATACTACAGGGTAACTAAATTTTTCTTAACAACAAGCATTTAACTATCATATTTGCAATAATTAAACTTAAAGTCATCATGCTAACATTCCTTTCATCGCATTTGTAAATTAGAGGACAAATTAGGTTTAAAATCTGGGATAGAGATAGTGGTTACTTACCTCCTTTGTTGCTTCCATATTGATCCCATTCTTTGATTTAAATTTTTTTGTGCCTCCACCATCATTTCCTTCTTCAATTTGCTCCTCCCTCGTTCATATTCTTTCTTTGAGCTTTGGATCCGTATTTCATCTTCCCTTTTTCTCTCGCATTGGAACATTCATCATCCTCGGGCTTCGCATTTTGATCCTTATATTTTGAAGCTTGGCCATTGACCGCCTCTCTAGCCTCCCCTCTTCCAAAACACTTTGTTCAATCTTTGATTTTCCCCATTTTTGACTCGGCCTTTTGGAAACGATACGATTTTTGATAGACAAGAAAGGCAAACATGTTACGCTTTTCAAAAGGTTTGAAAAGAGGATGGATGGGATCATTTCCATAAGCCGTTAGGTTTTTGATAGTATTGTTGAGGGATAATCTCTCCAATTTTGCCTAGTGGATCGACTAGGTTTTTTTTTCTCTCGTTTTTTTTGTGAATCTTCAAAAAAATGTTTGTCCTCCGTAGTGTTTATCACCCTTGTTCTTTGGTTTCGGGTTTGGTTTCAGATTTGGCGAATTTTTCTACTGAAATCGTGTTTCCTTGTTCCTTTGCTTTGACCATATTTTGTGATGAAGTTGCCGTATCTTCCAATACATTTTTCCTCGGGTAGACCCATTGAATAACGGAGTATGAGCGTATTCAAGCCAAAAGTCAAAGGGTTTACTGACCTTTAGGAGAAGAACTTGACTCTCCCGCCTTGAATTGATGGATGGAGAAGACCAAGAGAAAGATTTCTTATAAGTTTCTCTCTTGTTTGTTTCTACAATCTCTTTATCTTTGTTTACCGGTGAGAATGGTAATTCTTTCATTTGATTGACCTTGTGCTAATTGTTCACAATTTTTGGTTGAATGATCTAAACATCTGCATATTTTACATAACTTGAGGTTGAATAGCTTGTAACGTAACTCTAGCCACTCGGTTTTGCAAAAAGATCAAGTAGACTTCCAGACTCCAAAAGGTAAGCTGTGTTGAACATTTACTTCCACAAGGCACTCAACGTTTTTCATCATGATTTCTCGCCATAAGGTATTCTCAGGCTTCAAATACTTTCCAAAGAAGGTGAGCATATCTTCTTGAGGTCTTCTTCATTTACAAAGCTTGTTGGGGAGTTTTTGATATGCATCCATATCTTTGTTTTGAAGAAACCGTCTTCATCAATTAGCCGAGGACCTTGTATAGGGCATTCAACCGTAACAATCGCATACCCAAAATATTCCAAGCTCCTCCCCTCGCCTAACAGATCAAAGTCTTCTACTTCTCTTAGATGAAATTCATAGTAATTTCTTCTTTTATCATAGAGTTTAATAGATACTCCCCCTTTAAGTTCCCAAGTGATCTTTACTTCTTCAATTATTTTTTTTAGATATCAAAGAAGCTCGCCACACGCCTCCCAATAAAAGATATTCTTCCAATTTGAGGCAGGTGGAGTTCTAGCATTATGAGGGTTAAGGTACACTTTTGGTGTGAAGTTTGGTGTATTAATGATAGATTTCTCCATCATTTTAGTTAGCGAATCTATAGAGCCTTCAAAGCGTTTCTCCTTAAATTTTTCAGTAGTTTTGAAGGGGTTTGGAGTATCCATTTGAGTTAGAAAAACAGTGAGGTGGTTAGTGTCTTCAATACTAGTTTTAATAGCTTTAAAGAACCCAAAGTTTAGATAATTAATATCTATAAAATTTTCTAGATCATATAGAGTTAGCTGGCTCGAATGACCATTGAAATGACAAGAAAGAAGTTTGAGATTTTCGAAATGTAAAATCTTTTTTATATGCCAGATCAATCTTCGCTCTTTATAGAGAATGAGTTTTGTCAAAAACCATTGGGTAAACTTGAGACAAGTTTCAGTAGTTATCCATTGATGTAGATCTTCTAGATAAAATATAGTTTTAGGTGTCCTTATCCTATGAACGTAGTTATTTTTTTCAAACAAAATCAGAGTAGATCTTCGTTTTTTCTTTCTCCACTTGAATTTGGATAGAGATCACCAATAATACATCTAAAAAATAGCTACAGATAACACGGTCAAGAGAGATACCTTTCCTTTCAAACAAGGAAGAAAAGCCAGCCAAGAAACAACACGAAATCCTAGAGCCAACTACTTCCTCAGCTAAGGTAATTGCAGACGTTTAAAAGAATAGGAGTGCCAAAAAACTTTAAGAACTTCAAAAGATGAAAAGACTACTAACTAGAAATACAAATGCTATTAAATACTAAAGTGGTTGGAAAATTATATGTTTGAAACTAAACCTATAAAAATTAGAGAAGATAGTAATAGTTAACCACAGCCACAACAAATCGAAACTAAAAGCCAAAGGAAAGAAAAATTAAAATGAGAGGTCACAAAGAAGGAGAGTAAAGGGAAGGCAACAATAATGGAAAAAGTAAGGCGTAGAATAATTTTTGCAGCAAAAGAGACATGACACTTAACCACTAAAACACTTAACCACTAAAACAAAGACCAACGAAATTTTGCTCCCACGCCTTAGACAAGACAATTTAACCAAGAACCCAAAGACCAAAGGACTTGATTTCCCACACTAATCAGCCTTGAAAACTCAATTGACCGAGAGGAAATTCAAACTAAAAGCAAAGAAGTACAAAGTACCCGCAAAAGTAACCAATAAATAGTACAAAGGATTAACGAGAAGAAGTTTAAATCTGAGGCTATGAAGCACTATCAAAAAAAACTTGTATACCCAAAGACAAGCCAACTTCACAAAATTACACTTAAGAGCCACAGAAATTTTAAGCGCACCAAGATCTAACAGATGAGCGATCACAAAGAAGAAGAGTAAGGGAAAGTCAAGAGCTATTGAAAGTGTGAAGAGAAAACTTTATTTTGGTAGTAGTAGTCTTGGAATAAGCACCAATAATCAATCCTCCCTCATGAGAGCTAAATCCTCGCAGTAAGTAGAAAAGGAGATTATATACGAACCTCCTAGGCGACTATATCTTCTTATGAGCAAGAGACAAATCAAATAGCTACCACCGGTCTTCCACGAGTTCCAAGAGGAGAACGAGAACCGTATAGTCCCCCACCAGAATGCTCTTTAAATCGGCTGAAATGGTTGAAGATTACTACCGATATGCTACTTCGTATGATCCCGCATATTATGACGCCGATGGAAATTATTATTTTAATGAGGATTATGGAATTCCCGAGAGCAAGAGATAACGGAGGAGGAGGAGGCAGAGTTAGAGATGAGCGATGAAGAATTTTTGTGTCCACTAGAGCCAAGAAATCCCAAAGCGAGCCAGCCACTTTGACGGATGGGGAACTTCCGATGAGATGTTTCCAAATCGTACTCCTCCTGAGCTTGGCTTTGTGTATCAAGCAGAAGATTTCACTCCTCCTTTTCCTTATCCAATGCTTTGGAAACTTGATGTTTTAGGGACAAAACTTTCTCCGGTTTAACAATGGTTTTTGGGAGCTTAGTAGTATGGTGATTTTTAGAGTTTTAGTGTCTAACAATCTCCGTTTCTTGGTATCTCAATGTTTCAGTGTCTTAGTGTCTCCGTGTATTAGTATCTCCGTGTCTTAGTAGCTCAAAATTTCGGTGTCTTAGGATCTCAAAGTCTCTGTGTCTTAGAAGCTTTATGTTTCGTAACTAGGTTGTGAATTGGCTTTGAAAGTGACAATCTACTCTATCTTAAAGTTTAAATTATATCAGGTATTTGTTTTGTTCAAATGGGTTGATCTTTCCATAACAATTAGATCGTCATTCTCTCGAGTTGCAAAGCTCAAATCCGATTGATCTCCTGGCCTAAAGTCCGTATAATTACTTCCTAACGGAAAAATAACGGTTAAAAAACGGTAAAAAAAACCCGGAAATTGATAGAACATTTACTTTTCCGACATCAGAACTGGTCTGAGAGAGAAAAAGTCGAGAAGAGAGAAACGGTAATTCCAAAATTAAGTTTGTAACGGTAATTCCAAAATTGAGTGAAACTAATTACAGCTACTTTTATCGGTAAGACGGCTTAAAACTAATTATTCATAGCCTAAGCAGGGATCAAAATTTCTCACGGTAAGACGGCTTAAAACTAATTATTCATAGCCTAAGCAGGGATCAAAATTTCTCAGGGTAAGGTCTTTTTACGCGTGAATATTTTTTTTTTTTTTACCGGACCACCACAAATCTCTCGATGTAAGAAGAGAACTAGGAAGTGCGAGTTGGCGACTGGTGTGTCTCTCATCCTGAGTCAACAGCCTAAGTGTAAGAGTTGTGGTCCTTTGGATTTTCCTTTTAAGTGGGCTTTTTTATTTTTCAGTTAAAGGAGAGAGACTTTAGTGGCTCAACTCAATAGTTGATTTAGAACCGTCATTTGGGGCATATTGAATAGGACAAAAACAAGGTTGGAAATAGTATTTCTAGAGTACCCCATATCCATCCATTTTTCATAAAGGCAAAAATACCCTTAAATGATTAGTGTTTAATAAGTGTTAGTTTTAATGATTAGTTGTTAATGATTAGAGTTAGTGTTAGTGTTAATTTAGGAGAGTAATTTTCTTCTAGAGAGATTGATTGGGTTATTATAGAAGAAGAAGAAGATAAAGTGGAGAGGAAAAAACCCTTATTTTTTATTTTTGAGATCTTTGTGATTGTTGATAAATGTGGAAGATGTTTAATATCCATTTGCAGATTGAATTTTTACAAGAAGCTCGGTTGTCCAATGTTGGGTTCGTCTTACAATTATCAGCTGAAACTACTTATGATGAACAGTTCGGCTATTAGTTACTAGCCGAACCTAACTGGTAGATGAACAAATCGGCTCATTCGAAACACAATACTTGTTAGCCAAACTTCGCTTTTGTATATTTTGCGGCAACTTACAAGTTAGAAGTTCACTAATAAATGTGCTTTCTTGATCACCAACATGTTTCTGTATTTTTGATAGCTGCATAATTTACAATTCAATCATTTCTTTAGCTATTATTCTTGCATATTACTTTTCATTATGTTTGTTAGAGAGCTGAACGCCTTCAGGACGTCATGCTGCACGTTATTCCCTGACTATGCAGAGAGACCGTGTATAGGATCTTGATGATTGGGAGGTTCTCTAGACATAATTGTTTGTTAGAGAGCTGAACGCCTTCAGGACGTCACACTGTTCGTTGTATAGAATCCCTGCTTAGGCATTTAGGTCCAAATTAAACTCATTCAAATCAATGAGATATTATCGTCATCTTCAAGAGAATGAAAAGACGAAAATAACGCAAAAAGAATGAGGCCATTCCGACATCGGACGAAGAAGTTATGGCCAAAATAAAATATTAAAACTTGAGTGTACAGAGATTTCGGCCGATAACTCATCATCACGAGTTAGCCGAACCTGGGCCTACAAATCAAGATTTTCAAGTGTTTACAGATATAAGTTCGGCTTAAAAGTAATCCAATCGAGTCAGCCGAACTCCGACAACCACCCTGGGTAAATTTCACTTGTTAGGTTCTGGATTGAGGAAAGGTTTGCAAGGTATTAGCTCGAACTTGACACCGCTTCGGGACATGTTTGGACGCAAAATTGACTTCTATCTCAAGGAGAAACGGTTTGGAAGGATTCTAAAGCCTAACTTTTGAGAGCTTTATATAAGAAAATCCTAAGAAGAGATCTTTCACCTTTATCATCTCTTTACACCACATTTTATCATTCATATTATCTTCCACATCATACAAAATACATCCAAAGCCCTAAAACGACATGCATCAATTTTGAGAAGAAAAATCAAGTTGGACAAGGTGATAAGTAACCCATAGATGTACAAGTTTACAAAATGACACACTCGTACACAGAATAAAGTTCGGTACACCCGATATTTATCAAACTGAGCTGAACAAAGTAAAATGGATTAACGACTATCAGTATTGAGTTCGGCTAAAAAATGCAAAACAAATTATCA